>JBBPPA010000274.1:0-26800 GCA_038091735.1 Leccinum pellstonianum | reverse complement strand
TTACAAGGTTGATATATCAGTGGATGATGTATCAGTGGGCCAGTGGGACCATACAAAACAGACTTACAAGGGTGATATATCAGTGGAGGATCCCTACCAGGTATTAGCACAATCATGTATTCTATTTTTTAGCTAATTAGCATGGTAATGATATATCAAAACTACCACATCGACTGAAAACTTCACATTTTGGTGACTGACCTGATGCTTACGTCATGAGAATGTGAAGTAGACCATGCGTTTTCTGTGCGTAGACAACATCTCGAATATGGCAATGAAACGTGTCATCTCCTCGTCTATATTTGAAACGGTCTGTCTACGAGAAATAGACACAGTATTTTATCGTTTTTGGATCATATCATATCGTTTTGTCGTCGACTAGACACAACACAACTACATATCTCATTATTCCCAGTTCAAATGCAACCTGCACACACCAAAGTGGCTCACTCCTCTACCGATGCGTCGTTGGACGGATAATTACATCACGTCTTCCCACCCTCACAAATAGAGCTTTGCCTCTAGTGAGGGTGTTTTCTTGTGATCAGTATTTATAATCTGGCTTGTCAAAAGTTCGTACGCCGAGGGTGTAGTTCGATACTGTTACTATTGTTGAAAGGTGGTTCGTGTTTGGGTAAAATAGAATGGTGCCTATTCATCAAGTCTTCACTGAAGCTGCAGCGCGCGGAAGGCGCATCAAGGTCATTGAAACTGAAGGGAGTCCTGACAGCATTTATGCTCGGGGCGTGCCAACATGGGACCCGGGTCTGCGATAGCGAATACAAGAACCAAGGTACCCCTGGGTATAATTTACCACCATCCGATAATGATCAAACTTCGAACGTTCGATGTTCACGTTAACCATGGTGATCATCATCTTGCAACAGCGCCTCTGCAACGATGACAAGTTCAACCGGGCGATACCACAGGTAAACCTCGTTCATGTCCCTCCCCGAGTAACTTATCATTTCGTCCTTGTCCGCATCACATGACCTCACACGTGATCGCGTTTCTCTCTTTTATGTTCGTTTACACTCCGATCGTTTTCCCTCAGCGCTTTATCACATACTGTGACTTCGCTGAGGTATGTTTATTCTTGTACTCGCATACATCCTGTAACTCACTCGGTATTACCTAGTTCCCTTTCGGACTAGGTAAATACAGCGCTTTATCACATACTATGACTTCGCTGAGTTCCCTTTCGGACTAGCTCGTACACCCTGCACCTCGTGCTTCCGACTTCCGACCGGCTTCTCGGCTCGTGACCCCTAGAGCGAAGGTACCTCTGGGTATGATTTACTACCATCCGATAACGTTCAAACTTCGAACGTTCAATGTTCAAATTTAAAGCCTGGTGTCACATTTATATCAACAATTGGTACGGCTGATATGATGAATTGCTTGGACATATTCAAAGTTACTCAAATGTGAAAACCCAGCGTCATGGTGATTGAGAACAACAGTATGTCATAACACGAGTAACATTACCCACCAGGTACTACATCTCGCTTTAGCAGACATCTCATCCCAGTTTGCGGGATGTCACCTTTCACTGTGAGCAAGTTCACTGTGCAATCGTGATGCAATGCTGGCGCAAGTTTTCCACCCTGCCACGTCTCTTCGGAAAAGTGGAGTACTCAGGACACTTATGGTCCCAGGTACCAACCGATACTTTAGTCCTGGTTAATGGGAATTAGTCATTCCGTACGCAGATGCGACTGCATCGCACTGTCCTCGGCAGATACGCCGAAACGCTAAAATTTGTCTGGGTCAGTATGTAGTGTAGGTCCTTGTCGTGTCCCGATAGCCGTGTGGATGATCGGCGGATGTTCATCACCGCTTATGTAAGTGAATCATTAATCAGCTTTGTGTTATGCATGGGTCAAGATGAGGGGTGAAATTGAAACTCATGCCTCGCATGATGAATGCGATACGGAGCCAGTAGAGCAGACGATAGTGTGGAGGGATAAAGGTTCCGGACACGAGTGGGCGCTGATGCGAGGTGGCTTTCGGCCTCAAGTATCATAATAATCCCCGGGGTGTTAAATAACCGGTGATCCGGAAACGCCAAACACTCATCGCTCAGTACTGAGATCTGAGAGTTGGCGGTGGAAGATACTATTTTCGCCGAGTCCGTGATCATTGATCAAGTCCAATAAACTCGTTAGCCGAAGCGTTGGAAGTCGCCCTCAGCCTTGGACACACAATTCCCCCCATAAGCGATGACTGTACCTAGTGGAGTCATTAGCGGCAACTGTACAGCTAGTATCGACACAGCATCGCGTTCTGACGCGGACAGAGGGACGTGTGCATCAAGACAGTCCGCGCCAGTAGTACAACACTGCATCAGGGAAACAGTGACAAAATGATAATTTAATATATAGCTTTAACTACTACATAAAGCATGTAGTATGTATCATAATTGTATGTCAATAGATAATGCTATTTAATTTCTGGGAGGGTTGAGAGCCATGACCACATGTCAAAGCCAGGGGTACTTTGTCCTACATAGCAATGGTATAGTTGTGACCACATCTCTCAGTGAGGTATATCTTGTCCTACATAGCAATGGTATAGTTGTGACCACATCTCTCAGTGAGGGGTATCTTGTCCTACATAGCCAGTAGTAATTTAATGACCTGACTTCTCTATGAGACAATGCTTACCATGTATATCTGTAGTAATTTATTGACCTGACTTCTCTAGAAGACATTGCTTACCATGTGTATCGGTAGTAATTTATTGACCTGACTTCTCTATGAGACAATGCTTACCATGTGTATCGGTAGTAATTTAATGACCTGACTTCTCTAGAAGACATTGCTTACTATGTGTATCTGTAGTAATTTAATGACCTGACCTCTCTATGAGACTTACCATGTATATCGGTAGTAATTTAATGACCTGACTTCTCTAGAAGACAATGCTTACCATGTGTATCAGTAGTAATTTAATGACCTGACCTCTCTATGAGACAATGCTTACCGTGTGTATCGGTAGTAATTTCATGACCTGACCTCTCTATGAAACATTACTTACCATGTATATCTGTAGTACATCAATGACCTGACCTCTCTATGTGGCATCAGATAGACTATGTCATTATACAGATGATCTGATCACTCTGCCAGACAATACTTGCAACATACTAATCACCAATATATATAGGGTCTGATCTTTCTGCCAGACAATAAATACAATATGTCACCTACATGCATAATTCTGATTATGAACGGATGATTTTGATCATGTGTATCATGGAATCATCCAATCCGAGTCATTTCCTATCTAGGTAGCATTCTTTTTGTTTCAAAATTTTATTCATGAACGACACAATTATTGATCTCATATTCTATTGGCAGCACAGCACAACAAAATTCAACAAAACACGGATACATACATGACTCGGACCTTGAGAGTTAAAATCAGTCAGTACGCACAGTACTTGTGGATGCACCAGTAGTAGCCGCGCCGGCTTTGAGGGCCGCACGCTTCCGACGAATTGTAGCTAACGCACTGTGCTCTGATGGCAAGCACGTGCTCTCATTACTGGTCGGAAAAATTTGCCTGATGCAGCCAGGGCCGGAATCATCAATAAACTCAATGTCAAAATACCAGAACATACCTGTTCCACCAGTGCAAGAGTCCCTGTACCTCGTCTTTCTCATCCGAATCCTCAAGCAATTCAACGATGCTAATATAAAACCGCTCCGAATCCGTCGAAAGGTCTGTTCGCGAGAATACCTGAGCCGACGTCAGGGCAAAGCGCGCCTTGAATCCGGATCAACTTTGTACAACGTTGTGAAGAGTGATACGAGAAAAAAATACCTGTGTGGCAATGTAGGCGATCGATGCTTTTGTAACATTGACCATCCCATGGATGCGAGCATTGCACGAACGGGTAGCTCTTGGCTCGTCAATTTCGACAGAACTTGGTGATGTAAATACGTGTTTATATGCCTGAACATGATTTATTAGCAGTCATTTGATATCACAAAGAAAACCGAGACGGAAACAGAAAAAGAAAAGGAAACGGAAACGGAAACGGAAAAGGAAAAGGAAACAAACCGAAACCAGAAGCCCACTGCGTAAGAGGCCATTGCACGGATCCTCCTGATCGTACGTGTAGTTGGCATACAAAAAAATGGGCCATTGATCGCCGGCGACTCGAAGCTGCCCGCTGCGCAACTTTTCCTTGATCCTAAAGGGAACTAATTAGGGAATGATATTAGTAAGAATCGAAGCTCGTACTCGGCGTTCGACCAATCAAATCCAGCAGGGCACAGCAACGCGCCTGTGCATTCATGATGAAATCCTCGACCAGCCTTAGAAGAATGTCGGCCTTGAACAGCAATGCACGAGTCTCGTCAATCTCCGTTTCTGGGGCAAGGACACGTTTGTCTGACAAATTAAATCACAGGACAGAAGTGTCGACTACGCTGCCGTCGATATTGTGTTCGACGTAGAAGGTACTGACCACGTTGGGGGAAGGAAAACCCTCCATCTGACCATTAGTGATGGCCCGCATCAAGGTGGACTTTACCAGTACCACAAAGACCGTAACGGTGGGCACGTTTGAGACGGAGGGTGGCGGTGTGGAGAAGGATCTTAGCACCGTAAACGAGGGAGAACTGGCTGTTACACAAGTCTTCGCCATTCATTACACCGTATGCAAGCGTCTCGATCGACGATGAGATGAGGGGACCAAACGTATATGTCAGCGAAGACATGACGCGGAGCCATACACATTCGAGTTTTGCACAAGGTTAGCGATCGAACGGTGCTCGAACGTTACGCCTTTGGTCTTGCCAGCAATACCGCTCGTAGACCTAGAAGAGATTGAAATTTGAGATCTGCAGAGTAGAAAAAGAAAGAAAAAGAAAAAATACATTATGTATGTATGGCCCAGGGTTATGGAGTGTGAACGAGGTATGGAAGCCTCAAAAATGAGTGCGCGGGTGCATCCATGTTCTCCGAATGGGGGTGTGCGTGCGTGCGTAATGACAGATGGATAGTATAGTGGCGAGGGGAGGCGGGGGAGGGGGTAGCGAAAAGTGCCAGGAAGGAAGAGCGAGCGCGCGTATCGAAGCAGACCCAAAAACATCCAGCCTGGCAGTACGTCCTTCACCGCATGTCCGAAACTTGCCAGTGTCCAACCCTCATCGCGTGCTTCGTACCCACCATCCCTTGCTTCTCGCCCGCACGAGGAGCAGACGGTCCTCTCCGTCATCTACATAGAGAGGCAGGTCCACGTGCGTTGAAGGATGTCCGTATTCGCGCAAGACGTCACAAATGAATCGCCATACACGAGCTGGAAGAACGGAAGGAAACACCAGTAGGCGGGAGGCAGGGTTGGATCGCCTGAGTGGTGTAGAGAGCACGAGCGGCGGCGAGCAGGGCTGATGGGCATGTCTGATGAAACAGACCCAACGACGTTGGCCGTATGCGTCTGCGAATTGTGCGAAGGAGAATATGGTGGTGTCCATATGGATATGGATATCCCGATTCCGTCCCTGCCACCAGCGTCTGACTTCGTTTTGACCTACATACTAACTCTTTTTTTAATCAAGCCGTGACACGAGAACATACTAACTTGAAGCCCAGAAAAGCTTGCACACCGTTGGGTTAGTTGCAAAGCATGAAGAAGGCTAAAAGCTGTCTATTCCGCATCAAGTTACTTAGCTGTGCAGGTACTACAGCTTTCTACCAAGGTTTATTATAGACTGTCAGTCGTCTTCATTTGTCTTTGCTCCCCAAGTTGGAGTCGGGGATTTGGCGCAAGTGCGCCGCTACGATACTAATCTATTTTCGATATATCCAAAAACCATTCTGCTTGCTGTACGGATTTGTTACTAGTATCCGCGAGTCCCCAAAGTCGCAGTTTGACCTTCAGCGAGCTCGTCCAGTCCATCGGGTCTATGTGCTTCAAATCAGTTCTAAAACTAACTCCAGTATGGCAGATGGAGCCGCAGAGGAGTCGTAACAAGACTCAGCGAATCCCGGTGGTGTAAGAGTCATCCTTTCGAAGCACCGAATTGAAGCAATGCCCCTCTCCTGAGGCTGGCGAATAAATTGGCCGTTGGGGTTACCACTCGTGCTATCGGGAAACCTGACCACTTCCAGCCTAAGTTGTGACACGATCGCCGGAGCGGTCTCGCAAATGAGTGTCCCGTGTCGGACTCGCGCTGATCTCGAAGACGAATCTTTGAATAGTCAAGAATTCGAGCAAGGTTGTGAGTTGGGCTTGCGTCATATACAGGGCACGATTTGTTTAACAACGGCAGCCCGAAATCCACTGCTTTACGACGGGCAACCACAGACTGGATGTCATGCTCGTCAAAGACCTCGCGCTAGACGACGCTTGTCCGACGGATACGTCTGCATGTCACGTGCGGGATGGCGTTCAAGGCGGCCTCGACAATGGGCGACGAGACAGCTTAAAACCCAGCGAGTGGAGTGTTTTGGCGATGTAAGGAAGTTCGGGCGTTTGGGGTGAGCCACCGATAAGGACACCGGAATGCAGACGAGGAGGTTTGAACCAAGTGGTGGAAAACAGGGAAGCCCGGTATCTTCGTAGACGTCAGAATCAGAGGAAGCGACCTCCCCGCCGGTGCTCGCCATTTCTGAGGAAACGTGGTTTATCAACAGTATATCGGAAAAGCAAGAAAATGGTGCGCACCGGCGCCAAGGAGTGGATCTGCACCACCCAGCCACGTCCAAGAAAATTGAGCAACCTTGATACTCATGTAGCCTCGCTTCTCCTTCATCAAGTCAACAGGCTCTGACACATTGACGCCGATGATTGCAGTCGCAGCCGTATGGATAAAGTTGTGTCCTAACACTTCGGAAACGAAGGGGAACGAACGCGATGCACGCAGGTTGCATTCGATGACCTCGAGCTCGTCCTCCTCACCACAGCCGTAGAAGCAGGCTTCTTGATCACTTGCATATTGAAAGGTCCAGAAATCTCGAATGCTTGAGCAACTCGCGACACGATTTCCTTCAGCCTGTCCAAGTCACGCTCGCTCGACGTGTAGGGAGGAAGCACAAGGGTAGCATCTCCTGAATGGACACCAGCGTTCTCAACGTGTTCACCAATGGCGTGCACGAGAAGCTGGCCCTTGTAAGCGACGGCATCGACGTTGTGGACATTCCATAAAGTATGTCAATATCCGATGGCAATAAAATGTCATAACGATAGCGAATGAGACTCTGACACATTCAAAGTAGAAAACTTGGAACGGGTTATTTGGGTTCCTTCAGAGAAGCTCCTCGTGTACGTTGAAGTGACTGTCGGCGGTGTGTCGATTAATTGCACCGACGATAAGCACGTGTAAGGCTTACCGCAATACGGTGCCGGTCCCCTGACAACTTCCAGTGCCTCTCCCTACTTTACGATCCAACGACCGATGACCTCACCCCGGTCGTTCATAGTTTCTGCAACCGTCTCTTCCTCTCCCGGTGCGCCGGCTTTTCCTGCCGCAGTGCTGTCCTCGTCGGAGGTAGGTAGTTGTATTGCCAGGGGAAGCTCCCACTTGGCAAACGGACGATTTGTCTCCACCAAGAAATCAGTGTCGTAGACGCGCGTGGTGAGCTTCTTCAGCGTCAGCGTGAGGGTGGTCATTTCGATGCCCTCGATGCCTTCGTTCTCGGCCGGGGTGAGGCGACGCAGATCGACGACGTATGGAGCGCCGCACCAGCTGACGAGCGCTGTGGAGATGGTGCTAGTGGATATGGCGGTGGCCGTCAGGAAGACGCGCGCGGACATGGGGAGGGACGACTCGACGATGAAGAGGAACGGGGCCATTGTGCACGTGAGTCCGAGCGTGGCCAGCGAGAATATCTTGAGGCGGCGGAAGGTCTGTGCCAAGGGTCCATGGTATGTTACGGACTGGTTGTCCTCCCGGGGGTCCAACGTCTGTGCGCCAGACGTCAACGGTCTGGTAGATTGGGACCACGGTTTGAGTCGTGGGTTGAGGGCGGCTTTTAAGACTTGCCGCCGCCGTGTCGCGAAGCTTCGTATACATTGACCGTTAACGGTGCCGAACGCGAACTTGTGCAGTATTGATCGTCGACATAGAAGAGTTAGCGTTGTAGTCGACATTGCTTGAACGTAGAGAGGAACCAGCCTCTTTACATATACGGCCATTTGGTCGGACGCGTCTCCCCGGCATGGACGCACCCGTTTACTATTCCAAAGCCGAGTTCATTGAAACGGTACTGACCACAGTCTTCTTTTGTGTCGAGAGAGGTCATAGACGCGTTCAAAGGACACAGGCAACAAAGTTTCTCGACGGGCAACTATCGCTGGACCACAAAACATCATCCTCGGTGGCAAGACCATCATATCGAGCAGTGCAATCATCCGAGGGGATCTCAGAAGGACTGGTCCAGGACATGCGGTGGTCATATCCTTGGGTAGGTACTGTCTGGTCGGGGACAGCTGCATCATGAGGTATACCACCATTCTATCCCTTTGAATTCCCATCCACACGACGACCATCTTCACTAGGCCACCGTACAAAACGTACCGCGGAAATTTCAATTACTATCCGATGAAGATCGGAGACTACGTTCATATTGGCGCCAACTCCGTCGTCGAAGCAGCAACGATAGGCAACCATGTTGTTATCGGGAAGAACTGCATCATTGTGAGGTCATGTATTCTCCGCACGATTCGTTCGTTCTCATGGCCAGCTCTCAGGGGAAGTTCACGATCATCAAAGACTGTGCACAGGTCGCAGACAACACTGTCATACCGCCCAACACCGTGATACCCGCCCTGTCGTTGTTCGGTGGATCACCGGGTTCGTGTCAAAGTGTATACTTTGACCAAATACCGTGGCTGACGACGCATTCAGGTCGTTTCATGGAAGACCTTCCAGAATCCACACAGGAGATGGTGGAAGCCCAAACCAAGCACTACTACACTCGCTTTCAGCCCCTGCCAGACCGATGATCGGTTGTGGTTATTTGTGACGAATTTTGTGTCTGTATCAAGTTGTTCCACACTCTTACTTATCTTCGTATATTATATTTTTTCGCATTAACAATGCAGCTTGCACCCTCGAGTGTCCTAGCGAGGAATAGGCACCCTGGATATCTCTTCCACCGTGTGGCCACGATCGTTGAGCATTACATTGACACCCCTGCGCGGTCTATCATGCCGATCCTGGACTACCCTTGCTGGTCACTTTGTGGCGCTCCGCTTGCGAGGGTCCCTTTCTCTGGGGTGCGGAGGTTCCATCTAGGTACTCAGTGAAAACCCACACGCTGATGCCGCCCCTGAGGGTGGGCGCCTAGGGTTAATGGATAAGATTATGTTGATAAATTCTAGGGGGCGCGTAAGTCATGATTCGACCATGTATACATACATACATATTACATTCTTGTCATTTGTACTCGAATATCAATATCATATATCATAAGAAAAGCATAAGATAGATACCATATCGATAAGTAAAATCAGCGTCCCGCCCGCACCGTTGGGCTACCTGGAACCATCATGTCAACTCTCTCCAGCCGGATGGGCGACACGATCCCACAACCGACCCGACAGAAACAGTGTTTCCTCGGTGGCGATACTGCCGGCTTCGACTGAGCGAACAGTTCTTGCAATGCCGTAAAAGTAGATAAGAAGTCAGTTCTTTGCCGTGTTTTCAACGCGTCTCTCAAGGTCGTCTGAGCCTGCAGGGTCAAGCGATCAACATTGTGGGAACGCGGGGGAAAGGGGAAAACCACATACAAGGTGCTCAGTAATCCAATCGAGGTAAGCGATCAACCGATGGAGGTTGTCCAGCGTTATCTCCAGTCCAGCCACCAAGGCTTGCATCCCGTCACCAATGGAGGTAGTAGGATGGCGAACGATGCCTTTCCACCACCACACATTTCTCCGCCTCTCCGCAGCATAGGCACCCGAAATCAACGGTGATAGTTGTTGGTGGAGCGCGCGGATATGTTGCAATAGTTTTCTAGCTCGTGGACGCGCAGCAGAGTATTCCAAGAGGAGGTTGGAGGTAGTGCGCCAATATATCGCATGTAAATGTGCATCCTGATGCTTTCCATATGGATATGAAATCACAGTTTCAGATATGAGGCCATCCAACTCGTCTAGGCCGAGCGTGAACTTTATAAAGTGAGTTGTCAAACGCGGGTCAACCACGCAATGGAAAGGACGCACACTTCTGCCAACAAAACTACCAGGCGCAAAGTCAATGATAGAAGGGTCAAGCAACTCAGTCGAATTTGCCATTGCATCGACTTGCTTGACGAGATGAGATATCTCCGGGAAGTGACAACCCGCAGCAAGCCTAGGGAAAATGAGACTGGTGTCGTTGCCACAATGATGATACACATACGTTGATCGATGAGACTCGAGGAAAGCATGAAGGGGAAAGCCAAGGTTGCCACTCAAGGATGATATAGCTTTCGCATGTCCGATTTGCTCAGAAAGAAAGTGCAAAACAGCGCCATGTTGGTCTCTTGATTCACATATCAAAGGATTCGCGTGACACCGCAAAGCTCTCGTGGGAGACGGAAGAGGGAATCGAGACGTTGATATCCAGAGATTTGACTGTTGAGGCAGCTTGGATATGTACGCGGACTGGAAACGTTGGTTAGCACCTCAAAAACATGCAATGTATGATAACTCACGATTTCAAGGAGTCCCCATATCATCAAGCAGAGCGTGACGATCCCCGTGAGAGCTTTTGCAATCTCAATAGTCGAATATATGAAGCCTTCCAATATCAGGATGTACGGGTAAGAATAAGCGCTATGGCTAAATAGTCTTTGAAGGAAAAGATGGGTCCGAGGTTGATGTCCCAAGGATGGACTTAGCGCAGAGAATCTGTGCTGAAGGATAGCAACATCAAGAGCCGGCTGGATAGTTGTGGGGCAGCAGAATGCGTCCATGGGTGGTGTAGAAGACGTAGGGCTACTTTCTGGTGAGGTGGGAGGCGTAGCGAGTGGTCCGCGGTGGGGCGTTAATCGTATAGGAGTCCGTGAATCCATGAGAGGAATGTTGATTCGTCTAGCGAGCTTGATCCAGGAGAATAAAGATAGTACACAACCTCGAGACTGAGCCAGCCAGTCCTTTTGCGAGGATATCTGCGAGAGAGTCCTTAGTTGTAGCGGGCGGGCGGAGACCCGAGTGCGTATTTATGATTCCTCATCGAAGCGATTTACCAGACAAAAGGATAGTCCGGAAGAGTCGAGTTGCGCTGACATCGCCCGCGGGAACAGCGAAGTGATACGCGAACGTGGAGACGCGAAGCCCCCGGACTGTAGTGGCTATTGTGAAACCATGGGGAACGAGCAACCGCGTTGCAAAGTTTTCTGATCGTAGAATTGAAGCAAGACAATAGTCCCAAAAAGTTAAAATAACCCCTGAATATTGCAAATCCACTCGGACCAAACTACAATTGCAAAGCACCAATTCAAGACCTCTAATCAGTGGCAACGGAGACAGAATAACTATTAATCATGAGCTCAGCAGAGCCGGTGAAGGCCTCGGTGCCAGATTCGATTCCCTGCAGGTAGAGGGAGGAAGAGACACCCTCATTTTCGATGAGCCAGGCTATGCGCATGTCAGAGCAGTCTATCATGCGCCCGACTAAACACGACTCACTGAAGAATTCATTCAAGTCTACATTAAAGTCGTTGATGTTACCGTCCTGGCTGACGAAGGATATGGTTTCCCAGTCGGTGTTGGGACCCTCCCATACATTCCACGTATAGCCGGCGATTGAAACGTCAGATGTCTGGAGAGAGCCGACAGGTTGGATACTATTTCAACAGGTGAGGAAAACAACGAGATAAATCCATATCAGCCAGCTCACCCGCCAAGACCAGAGAGCCAGATCATGATCTCGTAGGAGGAGGCCGAGGAGGCCTGCGCACCGTCGGGAGTGGTGCCGATCCAGATATCATAGGAGACGTCAGCACGAATTCCCGAAGACGCGGTGACGTATTCCCAACTCCAAGTTGTTGGCGCCGAGGTGATTTCGCTCAACTATCATGCAAGTTTGAAAAAATTCAAACAAGGGTGATGCAGAATTCGACTCACCGCCATACCAACGGTAGTAGTTGACTCAACATTTGTGTCTGCCAGCGGTCATTAACAGCAGTCATGATACGCCATGGAGCCTTACATGTCTTGACATCGTTCTCGTTGTCAGCCCAAGTCCAGGTAGTGGACCAGGAAATGTCGTTCCCGGATGTGCTGATAAACGTCGCGGTCTGATTACCTGTGCCATCAGCTATGATTTGTTTTCTTTCAGTCGTGAATGAATACAGCCTTAGTGATCACATCCTTACCGATGCCCCACTGGTTGTTGCACAGCTCGTAGTTGCCTTGTGTCAAGCAACTGTATTGGCCGGTGAGGGTAGTTTGACCCCTACCCAAGGCGAAGAGACAAGTGACGAAGGCGAGCGAGAGGAACATGGTGTCTGTTCTATCAGTTGGGGGAACCTGGAGCGCAACACCATATTGTTGCGCTCTTTATATGCCTCGAAGAAATGATCGCTGGTTGACATCACATAGCCTTCCGTCCGTCCGAGAGCGAGGTTTTGCCGATGGACCTAAAGTTGTAACACACCTTTCTCATAGATATTGCTGGAACTGCCGTCGAGAATCACGGTGTAAGTAGTCGCATGTGGGTAGTTTCAGTGTTCCACAAGGGATAATACATAATGCGATGCCCTCAACATCATATGATCTGTAAGGGAACTTAATCATTGGTGGTACTCATTTGGAGAATCCCCATGTGGGTAGAAGTGCGACCGTCGGACGTCTGCAATGCCCCGAAGGTGAACTGACCACGAACATGCTTGGTAACTCACGACATCGTACATATAAACGTGCCAGGGTCAAAGCGCAGCCACGAGGTTCAGCCCTGGGGATGGGGACGTCGTTGCAATTACCGTTCGGGGTCCACAGTTAATAATATATAGGTTCGGGTTTGCGATGTGCAACACTAACACATTTCTATGCAAATTGTGATTAAATATCACATACAATTCCTAGAAGACGTCAACGATGAGTAGTGCTCAGGGCTGATGAAGTGAAGCCGGTTGCCCTCACTGGTATAACTAGCTGAGTGCGGTGTTTTGGTTGTTTCTCCCGATTCGAAGCGACGCAAACACGGATCTACTTTTCCTCACTAGGACGTGTTCTACAGGGCTCCCGACAGCTTCCGACTCGGAGGCTGGGTATTCTTTAGCCGACGGCACGGCGAGGAAGTTTGCGAAGATGGTCCAGAGGCTGTTGCTATTCATCTGAACTTCGTCCTGTAGGATCGATTGGTCAGCGATGCGAGCTAGTCTGCGAGATTCGTCTGTGTCGCGTCGGGAGACGATACTGCTAGGCGGAGGTCGTTCATCTGCCCAAGCCCATCCCCAAGCACCAGTCGAACATTCTAGTCCATCTCTAAACGCCTTAGATGTCTCCTTTTTCTTGCTCGCTGCCCGTCCATTCAGTAACTCCTGCAAGTGGACCAGGTTCCTCGTAATATCCTTTTTGGCGAGGTCTATGTTCCGGTTCCGCCTTTTCTCTATGGCCAATAGCTCTTTCGCGTGCTTCTTGTCGAAAAGAGCTCTTCCTTCAAGATAACGACGCATAGTCTTCTCCGAGAAAGTCCCAATGGTTGCTGCGGGGACATTCAAAGCCTGAAGATTTTCGACGGGCTCCAGGGGCCTGATTATGCCCCGAGTCGATATTCTTTCGCGAATCATGCCTTCCTTCCAAGATAGTAGGCCCTGCCAGATCAAAAGTGGATAATACAAGACGTTAGCCAGACGTCCACACATGATAGGATATCGCGCCCACCACACGATGGTTTGCAGGACAATACCTACCTCATCGTTGTAGTAAATACTTGCTTCTCCCGCGTAGCGTACATCAGTCGTGTCCATCATTGACACGCTCCGTCGTAATTTATTGGGATCTCCCACGTTTCGGCCATCCTGGGAGGACAACAAGCCTCTTTTGCCTCGAAGCGACCAAGCTGAGATAGACCTCGACATCGGCGCGCGCACAGATTTCGTCCGGAAGGGGAGGAACACCGGTCGAGAGAACGGTGAATCTGATATAGGTAGAGGGGAGTCTGGTGGGCGATGAGAATCACCCTGGGTATCAGGTGACTCGCTTATAAAACGATCAGAGAGTGGGCTGGAAACTCGCTGGATAGGTAAATCGGTGGAAAGGTCCGCGCTCACAGGACTGCTGACCAGCTGGAGCGACGGTGAGGAAATTTCTGAGTTGCTCGGTGTAGGCTTCGTTTCATGTATCATTCCCGTAATATGCCTCGTAAAGGTAGCGATGGCACGATAACAGTATTTGCCTGGCGTAGTGAAAGGGAAGAGGATCGGCAGAACATGAGCCGCGTCTACGAAGAGATTAGCCCCTTGCTTTCACTTCGTTGGTTACTGAGAGCACACCATCATATATTTGAAAGTGGACTTGCGTGGGACCATAACGCTTCTCGATGCCCACCAATGGTGGATATAGCGCACGAACTTCATCTCTCAAGGGGAACTTTGAAGGGTCAGCTGCCTTGTGGGCTCTAATTAAAAAGACGAACAACAAGTCATCATCACCTGTCCTTCATGGCAATAATTAACTCACGAGTAGATTATCTCGTCCCTGAGCACTTCCTTGTCCCCCGCAATGATGAATAGAGGGGGAAGCCCGCCCAAATATGAAAGGGCAGGACTAACCAAAGGATGTGTGAGAAGGCTGTTCTGGGCATACAATTGAACTTGGGAGTCTATCTTCAGTTGTTCCCCTGCGTTGTTTTCAAGAAAGATTGTTTGATTCCCATTTTGGTCAACCGAGGGCATCGATGCTGTAGCACCACCACCTGTTGCCGTTTCACTTGACACTGACTTCCTATCCTCGCCACTGAGGCTGGGCTCCGCTAACTTGTCCTCCTTAACTACCGTAGTAGTTGCTTCAGCGGTTGTATTCCCTGTGACAGTAACACGGACAATTTGTCGAATCTTTCGCCGAATTCCGGTATGAATTCTACGTGTCATCTCCTCGGACGGTGGGGGCCATAAAGCACTGGGCTTGTGAAGAGAAAGCCCGTGCGGAGGGAGAACGTCCTGACGATTCCATGAGACAATCAATCATGTTTTGAAAAGAGAAACCAATATTACCGTGGCGGTATTCGCATGAACGCTCGGAAAGGAATGTGTCAGATCACACCATGGCGAGATCAAGACGCCGCCAGCGGGAAGAGGTTGACCAGTATCTCGCAGCACTTGAAGTAGAGCAAGGGTCATCCCACCTCCCGCAGAGTCCCCTCCGACTACAATGTGAGCCGGATTGATTGGTTGGTGAGCGTCGGAGGGTGGCTTGATCAAATACAGGTCTATGTGATTCAGGAGAGTGAGTGGTGGCACGCAAGCCACTGATCGCACGTACAAGCGGCAACTAGGTCCTGAAGTGCACAAGGAAACGGATACTGCGGGGCAAGTCGATAATTGATGGCTAGGTTTACTTGGTGATCATCGGAGAAATTTGACTACATGGAACACCTACCGAATACTCGACCCTTGGTCTTTCTTGCGAGGCGCTGTATGCAGTGTCTTGCCAGTCAAGGGTGATTAGCATTCAATAAGAGCATGGTGAAAGAAAGGCTACCTCTCCTGATCAAGACTTCCGAAGTAATAACCCCCTCCGTGAATGAATAATATACAGCGCATGTCATCCGCGTCCTTGTCATAGATGCTGACAGGTTCTGAAACCGAGGAAGGGAGAGACACGGATGCTTCCTGCGAGGAACTACTGCCTACTTTCATTTTCTTCTGGCGTTTCTTGGATTCTTCCCAATCTTTTCGGGCAGTCACCCATTCTCCAGCGATTCTACAGCGCCGTAAATCACAGCTCAAGATTTACAGACATGACCTACCCAGTGACACCACGCACTTGCCACCATTTAGTGCCGCCCACTAGATGGGATGCACTTTTCTCGCCTCCAAGAGCTTGAATGAGCAACGCTGCGGCCTCGTCACAACAGGACATCGGGACTGTGACCCGTACGACATGTACCCAAGGAGGAGACGGGCTCCGCGTATTAGAGAATGCCTGGAGCTCTTCGACGGGGTGACTATGATCCATGAGATGCGAATAGGTGTGTGATTTAGCACTCACTGGGTGGCAATACCGAGGAGTCTCTAAGCATTGTATTAAGGGAATTTGAAGACGAATAATGGTGAAACGAACCTTGGCTACATTAAACGCCTCATCGTAGAGCAGTTCATCTTGCCGAAGTTGCGTGAATGGATCATTTTCAGCTTTATCTTTCCCCACTCGATCAAAGTAATGCCGGAGGAGAGTCTCTAAAGCGATCGGGCCAAGCTGCAGGCTAGCAGTGCGAGCAAGAGAACTGGGCATATGTGAACGTTGGATCTGGATGAGTGCACAGCGTTCTGTTGTATGTTACCGGTTGATTGAAGGCAGTATTTGACCAGGATCGATCGGTGACAATGGAATCGAGGGTCTTAGAAGGCCATAGTACTACAGTGGCAGCAACGTAGCGACACAGTACTTGCGAACATTAATTGCGCATTGAATTCCGGCGTTTGCAGTTATTTGTACACTAGTCAGGGTGGCAGTACTCATTCACAGTACTTCTCCGGCAGAAATGCAATGTATCTGAATTGAGCGGGGCGTTCCTCAGCTGCATAAAGAGGAAGTTATGGTGACAATAAACACGACGTAATAGTATGAGTGGTGGTACTTATATCATAATCTATGTAATGCGGTGTCATACGGATAGAATGTGAGTTGATGCAAACGAAGGGACGGCAAAGTAGCCACGGCGAGATCAAGGACGAGATCAGCAAGTCGAAAACAAGAACACCGACGATTTAATCCTTCTTTTCTTCCTTCTTTTCTTCGTTGTTCTCCGATGATGGCTCAGAGTTAGCATTTTCGGCGTTGCGCTTCTCGTAAACCTTTTGGAAGAGTCCAAGCGAAGCTTGTTGTGTTTCGTTGATCTTCTCTCGAATCTGGTCCGCAGTAACCGACGCGTCGCCAGTCTGGCCTTTAGCTGCCAATTCACGGAGTTCCGCTACTAGTTTAGTGACTTTGTCTTTCTCTGCAGCGTCGAGCTGGTCCTTGAACTCTTGCATCGCTAACAAAGAAACTGTTAAGCAGGTGCAACGCTTTCAATACCTACGAACGAACCTTTCTCCGTGTCGGAACAAACAGATTCGCCCTTGTTTGCTTCCTCAATAAGACCACGACGTTCCTTGTCGGACTCGGCGTATTGTTCAGCATCAGAGACCATGCGCTCGATGTCTTTGTCGCTGAGACCTGATGAGGAGGCGATTGTCATCGATTGATCCTTCGCAGTGGCTTTGTCCTTGGCAGAAACATTGACGATACCGTCTATGAAGCGGTCAGCGAAACATCAGATAAAAGTTGATTATTTAAGCTGACCAGCATCGATGTCGAAAGTAATCTCAATTTGAGGAACGCCCTTGGGTGCAGGGGGGATGCCGACGAGGTTGAAGTTACCCAAGAGTTTGTTGTCCCGGACCAACTCACGTTCTCCTTGGTAAATTTTCACCTCGATTGCGGTCTGACCGTCAGCGGCAGTCGAAAACGTCTGAGACTTCTTGGTGGGAATGGTGGTGTTGCGATTGATAAGTTTCGTCATGATCCCACCGAGGGTCTCAATGCCGAGTGACAATGGTGTTACGTCGAGCAACAAGATGTCTGTAACGTTGCCAGCGAGCACCCCACCCTGAATGGATGCCCCGATAGCAACTGCCTCGTCAGGGTTTACACCCTTGCTGGGGTCCCGACCAAAAATGCTCTTCACCGTTTCTGCGACCTTCGGCATGCGAGTCATACCACCGACCAAGATTACTTCGTTGACCTCGCTGGCCTTGATACCGGCGTCACTGAGGGCCTTTTTGCAAGGGTCGACCGTACGATTGACGAGGCCGCCAACGAGGTTCTCGAAATTCGCTCTGCTCAGTTTCAAGTTGATGTGCTTGGGACCTGATGCATCAGCGGTGATGAACGGCAAGTTGATCTCCGTCTGAGTAGTCGACGAAAGTTCGATCTTGGCCTTCTCTGCCGCCTCACGGATTCGTTGGATGGCCATCCGGTCTTGGCTGAGAGATATACCAGACTCCTTCTGGAAATCCTTCAAGATGTGTTCGACCAATGTGATGTCGAAGTCCTCTCCGCCAAGATGAGTGTCACCGTTGGTCGACTTGACCTCGAAAACACCCTTCTGCATCTCCAATACCGAGATATCAAAAGTACCACCACCAAGATCATAAACGGCGATAATGGATGAATCCGCGCGGTCGAGACCATAAGCAAGAGCAGCGGCCGTGGGCTCATTGATGACACGGAGCACATCCAGACCGGCGATTTGACCAGCGTCCTTGGTAGCCTGTCGTTGCGCGTCATTGAAGTAAGCGGGTACAGTAACCACCGCATGACTGAGTGAATCGAATTAATGCTGGCCTAGTAATATCCCATGATAAAACGTACTTGATTTTCTTGTTGAGGTGCTGCTCGGCAGTCTCCTTCATCTTCGTGAGCACCATAGATGATAGCTCTTCCGCCGACTTTCAACGGTGTCAATACGTTGCAAAGACATAGGCACATCCACTCACGAATTCCTGGGTCTTGTCACCATTTTCAACTCGGACCGCCGGACGACCATCACTTTTTGGGACAACTTGGAAAGGCCTAGACGTCGACGGTTAAGAAAATAAAGGAGTTTCCGGTGATGTGTACTACTTACCAGTGCTTCATGTCGTCCTGAACCTCTTTGTCCTTGAACTGGCGACCAATCAGCCGCTTGAAGCCGAAAACGGTGTTGTGCGCGTTGACAACTGCTTGCCGTTTAGCAGGGAGACCGACGAGCCGTTCTCCATGCTTCGTGAAGGCAACAACAGAAGGAGTCGTCCGGGCACCCTCCGAGTTTTCAATGACACGAGACGACTTTCCCTCCATGACGGAAACACATGAGTTCGTCGTACCCAAATCAATACCCACGACGGGTCCTAAGATGGATGAATCAGACCTAGACCGCACTCGGGCCATAGAGCTACACACCATTGATTTTGGTGTTCATGTTCCTCGCGATCGATGACCGCGGAAGGCCCTGTGAAGAAGATGTGTGAGAGCTAAGCCACTTGAAAAAAGAAAACGTACTGCATAGTTGCCAGAACGAGCAACGGAGGCACGGAGGGAACGAGCTACAGTGAACATGGAGGATGAGAACGAAAAGTGAGGAGAAAACGGTGGCGGCAATTCTTCAAATTTTTAGGCTTTCAATGAACTTACGTCAGCGTTTCCATGCATAATTTCCCACGTCGTTTGTTCGAGCCACGCAACCAACGAAAATTTTACTTCCGAGTCAAAACTTTCTCCCATCATGAATCTGTTGCCCGGATCGTTGAGGCACTCAGAGCATACATTTACAGGAACGGGTCCATTCGCGCTTAGCGGGAGAAATGATACAAGTGATCATTGGCTAATGGACATCACGTGATTCGAGTCAGCAAGCCGGATTGCTCCGAAGTGTCAGTTACCAGAAGAGTCCACCATAACAGCAACTGAGATTCGCCTGAGATGTCGAACCGTGCTCCTAAACGTATCGGTGGAGAATATGGGGAAATACGCCATAGCATCGACATCGATAAACTGAATGGATATCTCGTCTTACATGTCCCAGCTGTCAGGTCTCCAGTAGACGTCCAGCAATTCAAAGTATGTTCACAGTCATTCGCGATCGACTAGACCCACCTGATCTTCGGTCTAGTTTGGGCAGGTGTGTATGATCGACTTTATTCAATATTCCATCCGATTATAACAAATCCTAGTCAAATCCTACTTACATCCTAACGGATGCTAGGTTTGTACCACGTGTCAACATCATCGCATATCAAGCAGTCTCTGACATTATGGCAGCCAGAAACGTTTTGTTTTGCGAAAGAAACCCGCGGGAGAGCTACTCTCCTCTACTGCTCATCAGATTGAGCGCGAATATCAAATTTTGAATGCCCTCCATCAGCACAATACCAGGCCTAGCACCAATCCTTGGCAAATCATCCCTGTCCCGATACCCTATGCTTTGTGCGATGATGTCAAAGTCATTGGGACACCCTTTTATATCATGGAATATTTGGAGGGTCGGATATTTACCGACCCGAGGATGTTCGAAGTATCTCCGCATGACCGACGTGAATGGCGAGTAAATATTTATGAATCGCAACGCATGCATCTAAAAGTGGCGCCACTAGTTGGACTTCCGCTGTGCAGGCTCTTGCGGCACTATCGTCCCTTGACCCGATTGACATTGGGCTGGGTAACTTTGGATCATCCAAGAGTTACTTTCCCCGCCAGATCAAGTCCTTGACCCGTATTTCCAAGGTGCAGGCGGAGGTAGTCGACATCGAAACAGCGAAACCAACAGGAAGTATACCTTTTTTCGACGAGTTAATAGATTGGTATCAGAAGCATCTCCCGGATGAGAGAAAAACTGGATCACGCATCGTTCACGGAGATTACAAGCTTGACAACTTAATCTTCCACCCATTCGAGAACAAAGTAATTGGAATTTTAGACTGGGAGTTGTGTACTCTCGGCAGCCCGGTAGGTTGCCTTACACTACCTTTTTGACTCGAAATGAATACGTATTAGCTGGCAGACTTTGCGAATCTCACGCAGCCATGGGCGATTGATCCCAAAAACGTACCAGATGACCCACTCTTCAAGAACATCAATTCTATCAAGGCATTCAAAAATACAACGAAAGACGTGCCTACATCCCTAGAAGACCTGGAACGTGAATACTCGCGCCTCACCAATCAAGCATACCCCATCGAGGATATGGTTTTCGTCCGTAGTTGGATGCTGTTCCGAGTGAGCTCAATCTCCCAGCCTTCGCAGATCACTGCCTAAATCAAATATAGTTGGCGGTCATCTCGCAAGGGATTGCAGCCCGGTTTTCCAGGCGCCAGGCAAGTTCTGAACACGCCTATATCCACACTCGGTTGTTTGCTATAGTGGGACACCTTGCAAGGATCGTTCTTGAGGACGACGGATACAGTATCAGCAACAGGTCCAGGCTATAGATCACCAGTGTCGTTGTACTCGAAGACGCCAATACCTATACATAGCTACTCCTCTTTTTGTCCACAAAGTTCTTTACATCTTCCATACGTGGCCGTTCTCCAGGGTTCTGCTTCCAGCATTTCTCGAGCAAACTCCACAGACCTTCCCTTATGTCGTTTTTGTAATCGTCATACTTAAGCCTGCCATTTTGTGTGACAAACATCAACACCGCAGCGTCGTGCGAACGATTGTGGTACGGTTGCTTTACAGAGAATATCTACATATGTATAATGCAATTGAGATCATGAGAGAAGGTGTGCCAATGGTATATCTCACCTCCGTCGCTGTGATTGAGAATGCCCAGACATCAGTTGCGGATGTGGGTCGTATTGCTACCGCAGCTGTCTGCTCGGCCAGGAGTTCAGGGGCCATGTATCGAAGAGTGCCAGGTGTGTTCTTAGTTGTAAAGCCTGACATGTCGAGTACAATAGAAAGACCGAAGTCGGTCACGACTGCTTGTCCACTGTCGTTAATCAGGATGTTTCCCTAGAAGGATCGCAGCACACGATGAGGACATGATCCAGAGATGAAATCTAGCTCCGAACCGGTTTGATGTCTCCGTGAACGACACGATGACCGTGCAGAAAAGCCAAACCACTAGATATTTGGTATAGCTGGTGCGCTACCTTCGGTGTTTCCGTTTATGATGATGCGATTTAGAAGACTTACTAGATCCATCTTTCCGCGGAGCGCAATATTTTTGCCTGTAACGTACTTCTGCAAACTCCCATTCTCGTAGTATGGAGAGATCAATGCAGGAGCTGGGTGACGGGACACGTCGGAAGTGGTCATGATTCCAAGGAACGGTGCGATATTGTCGTGAATCATCGTAGTCCAAAGTCTTGCTTCTCGCAGAAGTTTCTAACACAGAGACGACGTCAAATTCGAAACATTGCTATATCTAAGGGGCGGTACGCGATTGATCCACTGACCTCGTTGAACCGTTTCGATTCTTCAGCGGAGAAGGCGCTCCTGATCACCTTTATCGCAACTTTGATCTGGGATAATACGTCGGATCGAGGGAATGATCGTCCAGTCAAAGTACATGCCTTGCGATTTCCTTGCTTGGGATCGACATATTCTCCCAGCCAAA
This sequence comes from Leccinum pellstonianum, assembly GCA_038091735.1. NCBI lineage: Eukaryota > Fungi > Basidiomycota > Agaricomycetes > Boletales > Boletaceae > Leccinum > Leccinum pellstonianum. The sequence goes on along the minus strand of JBBPPA010000274.1, from coordinate 4,553 downwards.
TATCTGCGTGATTGCCAGCATCTACAGGGTGTCGACCGGTTCTGTGAATCACAGAGGTGAGATCTTTGAGCTCCACGTTCATCAGAGCCATGCTGGGCTAAGTTCAGGGAGACAAGTGAAGTGCCTTTTTGGTCATTTTCATCAGCGACCGACTCCGAGTCGGAAGAGTTCCAAATCTAGAAGGCATCATGTTGCCAGAAAATCCCGCCTTTGGGCGGTTTGGGGGTTTGTAGTTTGGGGGTTTGTTTGGGAGTTTGTTTGGCACGCCGAACGCGTGACCTCTCCCGCCGTGCTTCCCTTTTTGGACTGGGTGCATTTGTCCCGCCGTTGTTTTTGGACTGTGCATCTGGATAGTAACCCAGTTAATAGTAGACTACAGAGAACTTGGTAGAAATTATGAGACACAAGCTCTGACACGCCGGTACTAAAGGGCCTACAAAGTCTATGTAATATAGTCTCATCCTCCCCATCAACAGACGGACAGTACAGTTAGGTAGCGGGTGGGGATTGGCATTTGCTTACCTGTGTACTAACCGTGACCATTTCGATACTACACGCGCACCGTGCGTCATAGGCGTCGCATTGTGGCATTCCGTCGCGTCCAAGTCGTTCATCAGCATTGGTGTTCATGTCGACACTGTGTCAACGGTGTCATTGTGCCGTTATCGGTAACAACAACGGCAGCGTGCAGGAGCGACTGCACAACAACCACTGGGCGAGAGGATGAGGGAGGAGGAGTCAGGGACGAGGATGGTGGGTGTCACATCGTCATCGTCGTCCCGAGTCCGTCGTCTTCGTTGCGACGTGGCACGACGTCGTGCTGTTCATCAGGCGTTCGACATTGCTCGCGTCATCGAGTCCTGGGTGTTCGTGGTCGACGCCGCGTCGATGTGATGTGTGGTTGTCGTCAACTCATCAACTCGTCGTGGTGTGAGGTCGTTGTCGCATCTTCAATTGGTGTCGCGCTATCGTCGGGTCGTCGTCGTTGTGCTCCTGTTGTTGTCGAGTCGGCGTCGGCGTTGAGAAGTGGTTGTCATTGTTTAGTGCTCGTCGCACTGAGTTGGTCACGCCATCAACCTTGGCGAGTGCGCGCAGAATGGGGAGTACACACCAGCCGGGGGGTTGGGGATGGGATGTGAAGCGTTGTGGGTTGACCGGGCAGCTGGTGTCGAATCGTTTTGAGCGTCTATTAAACAGTAGCGTGGACGCACTACACCGCACGGTCGCGGGACTCCGGGGCAATTGTGCGTGTCGAGAAGATCACCAGGGGCGTAGGGGTACTCTGGGCACACGAAGCGCAAGGTACAAAGGATGAGCTCCGGATGCGACAGGCACACGACATACGCCACGCTGAGCCTCACAAACCAGAATACGAGGGGGGGACTACAAAGGATGTCAATGAAGAGAGCAGAAAAAGATCATGCCAGAGAGGGGGACGAGCTCCAGATATGCCGGTACACGACACGCGCTGCAATCGCAGGAATATACTTGGTGCACACAGCACGAGTCTCAGATCTCAGACTTGAAGTCGGTTAACCACAAAGGATCGAGTTGATGTGTTATACGTGCTAAAGGGAGTGTAGCAGATGCCGTGGATGGTCCTGGATGGTCTGGGTGTCCAACTTCTGACTCTGGAGCCAGAGGAAAAATATCCGCTGCCAGTGAACTCTGATGTGGAGGTGTTGGCGACCGTACAAAAGGTAGAGACAGAGAGCGGGGAAGTGACTCAGATGAAGACGAAGGTGCAGGTGCAGGTGGTGTAACCGGACAAGGATTTGCCTTCCGAATTTCATGTAGCGAAGGACAAGGGTACGAAGATGACAGTTGAACAGACAGCCCCACCAGTCAAAGGCTGCTCAACGACACCACTGAGCCATTGAGCGCGGCGGGAAAACGGCGGGGGCAAGGCGTGCGCTGTCCAAGAATGGTAGTTGCCGCCGCCGGCTGATCACGCGTGCCAAACTTTCCCCCAAACTTTCCCCCAAACTTTTCCCCCAAACTGGCCAATTCAGGGATGTCCTCTGTTTTTTTTTCTCCATTCCATGCTACGGCTCTGAGCCTCTGAGTCATCCAGTTCCATTCCTACATATTACATTTTGATTACCGTTGTCAATATAAGTTATATAATGCCACTACCCGGGCCGTGTTGCTAGACGAACGGACCATAACGCACCCCAGGAGGGTGTGTTGCCAACATTGGCAACAGTAACGCATAACGGGGGCGCTGTTGCTAAGCCCAGAGTCAGGGGCACCCCGTAACGCACCCCCCCTCCGTTGCCTCCATACAGACGGCTACAGTACCCGGGCCCTACGACAAGACCATGGCTGAGTACGTTCTGACTGCCGACGGTTGGAAGATTTTGAGGCGGGGTGGTCGTTGTTCCAGTTGGATCAATAGTGAGTTTCAGGCTGACGGAAAGTTGAAGTGTTTGAACGATCAACAAGCTTTCGCCAAATCGTTGCCCGTTTCTTGAGCTCGTCCATTACAATTTGTAGCTCGAGTTGTGCGAACTTTTTGGTGGTTCAGAACAAGTTGCTACACGAAATGTGGACTCATGCATCGCTAATCGACTTCAACGAGCCGAGCCCACCAAGACTCATCCACAGTTCAACGTTCAACGTTCACCCACTACCGCAGCCTTCGTCACTGACATCCGCCATCCTAACGCGACAGATCTCAACGACGCTCTTCCTCCCCAAAACGCCTTCCACGGATCTCCCGCCCGCCCTCGTATTCTACTGCGCCCGCAACATCCTTTTGTCGACCTTTATCATTGGATAAATCCCCGACTTGCTCAACCTCCTCGCCCTCGTCGAACCGCCCTCGCTCATGTTGTACGCCGCGCGCTACATCCTCTCGCCATCGTCCATAATCGGGCAGGTCCCCGACTTGCTCAACCTCCTTGTCCTGGTGAAGTCTCCGGCTTGCCGTGCTCGTGCTTGAGTGGCGAACGCATTACTCTCTCGTGAGAAAAACGCGAGAAATGTCGTTCTGCGACCGAGGTGCGCAAGTTTCGGGGGTTCCTCAACAGAAGGATGTGCAGCGGAGGAGGTGCTGGTTCGAAGGTTCGTGAACAGTCCCTTTGTTGTGTTTACTGAGTGACATTGCCGATGCTGCGCCATATGGTCAGTGATATATTCATTACCGGATCGTGTCTCATCTCTTGCAAGGTCAGACACAGGTCTTTGATGGGTGTCTCGAGTCACTCTTTCACATCGACCTCTCCGACGACGAGAAGACATGTTCGAACGACTATTCTGGGTGGTTTTTGGTGCAGCACAAAAGGTCACCACTCGTCGACCTGATCGTGCTTGAACCGAGTCAGAGAAGGAAGTGGAATGAGCACGCATAGAAGGGGTCACCGAGTGACGCTGAGTCCAGGATCTCAAGCTGACGGAATTTACACCGAACTATATTTTTTCCCAGATGCTCATCAAATGCGCCGAACATCAGCCTATGGGTAACGCAACTCTGGGCCACTCCTCTGCAAGGGAACAAATATCACTCTTCGCCTCATGTTATGGTCATTGCATAACGGGCCACCGTCCGCACTGGAAACACGTGGGTACAACGAACATTTTCCATATGCTGTAGCTTTGTGCAGTTCAAACGGAATATTGTACAGTCGGTACTCGAACGACGTAAAAATAAATGTTTTCGGTTTCCCCCCCTTCCATGGAGGTTCTTCATTTCGGATCAGAGCTACTTATATGCCATAGAACATGGTCCGTGGAAACAGACGCCTCTAGATGACCAGGCCGCTTCATGGGACAGAAGAGGTTCATAAAACTGATGGTCAAGGTATGCGCGTCGGCCCGGGGGCTGCTTCACAAGCGCCGATCAGTGAAACAGAAAGATAGTACGCGAGACGATAGGATATTGAGAGGGAGGCTGGCAGAGCCACGGAAGAGATGTGGACCATGGAAGGAGGTGCAAGGAGCGGGAGTGAGCGAACGGTGGATTACCATGACACTCTAGATTATGTGCCAGTTTGCTAGGAATGCATAGAGTCATGGACGACACTCTTCATCACGTTGAATCGGACGACCATAACTTGAACACGTTGAACTTTATGACTCGTTGTTATAGAACAATGACATCCATCAAACAAGGATTCAGATGATGGCGAACGGCAAACCAGTTGGCAGTGATGCTGTAGCCTGTCGAAAGATCGGACTGTCAGCGCCGAACGCCAGTGAATGGCAATGCCAGCGAGCAAAGATGAATCGATGACGGATGGCCTCACAATTGCAGACGGGCGGGCTCGAGGACTCGGAGTAACGATGAGTATTGTTCGAATGGTACGTATCGATAGGCAAGGTTAGTCTATGTGTTCAATGCTATGCGGGATGTGTCGCCGTTGACACGTTACATAAAGGGCACTCGGTGCTCCTTCCTCCGTTTTATGATAACGACACCTCAGAGGTCACATACTTGTACAGTCGACTCTGATATAATCAATACAGGGTATAACCCATACTTTGTGATAACACATGCCTTTTTCAATGTCCCAAGTTGGTTTGCGGGGATTTCGATTCCATAACCCATAACT
>JBBPPA010000273.1:0-26824 GCA_038091735.1 Leccinum pellstonianum | reverse complement strand
CCCTGAAACATGTTCCGATCGGTAAATTCGTGCGATCGCAGCATATGGTTGCGTTCACGGCATCGCTGTAAGCGGGGTGACAGGGGGGATATTGATAGAGGTGTTTTGATGAGTCGAATGCGTCAGGTCAAAGGACGCATGTGCAGAGGTACATTCTTTGGACGAGAGGTGAAGTCGGACTTGAAGTTGATCCAATGTTTCATCCTAGCTAGAGTTCCTTGAAGCTTGAACAAGGATTACGACCGCCCTTTGATGATGATGCCACACTGATCTGTATCTGGGTTTGGCGAGTCGAGTCGACAAAGGGAGTCCAAGCAACCAGGATGGCGCTGCGCTGAGTCATCCCGGCATGTGAGAGAATCGGACGGGTTCCAAGAAGCGGCCTCGACCGACGACCCAACGTTATTCGTTTAGTTCGCCACGTTGCAGAATAGTACTTACGCCAGGAAGCCTCGACACGGAACTGTTCCGGAATATCATAGATTCTGTTCGTCCCTGCCAGCCTGATGGACTTGACCCTGACTAGGGATATGGAAAACGATGATGTCTTCAAGTTTGACTTTGCCGACCATGACGGTGCAACAGGTTGTCGTCACATCGATGGGAATGGTAGAATGGGCGGACAGGGAGGAGGACGCCGTGGGTGACTAGAGTGTTCAAAAAGTAATTTAGCCATGGTCTGCACCGCCTTCGTCGTGGTAGCGATCAGACATCATTTTGAGTTTGCAAACTCTTTGCGCCGCCAGTATGGAGTGTCTGCCGGGGTCCTCAGGGTCTCGACGTTGCTGATGTAAACAGCAATTGAGCTAAATTAAATAATTTCGCAAGGATCCGACACAGGGTCTTGGATTAAAACTCCGACTGCCAATTTGGGCAATCTATCTACTCCTTAGACTCCAGCTCGCCGTCCCATCGTCGAACATGTTCTGTGGGACTTTCTCTCGGATCCCTTTGAGTCATAGTGCTCGAAGATATCTTTACGGGTCGAGGTCAACGCCTTTGGAAAAGTATGGCCAGACGGTATGTTCCAGTTGGTACCACCCTGATCTCATGTTCCTGGCATGACTTCCTGCTCATTCCACAATCTGAATTAGCGCGCCCTCACCAGAAAATCCGACCCACGCAGCGATCCGGCGAAGTACCTTGATAGCTCCTCCAAGGGAGCACCTGCAACTGTCACTACCGCAGCCAACGTAGCCGTTCCTTCAGACCAACTCGGGTTCAGACCAGATCGATATCCCACGACCGACCTTCCCGTCGCCAATGCAGACGACCGCAAGATTTCCATACTGTGGACGCCCCAGAACTGGTCTCGATTGTATGTCTCACCGTATCATGTCGTGTCATGACCCGACAGATAAGTTCACCTCACACGCTTATGACAGCCATCACATATGGCTGCATGATCACTGTCGGTGTCCGAGTTGTTTTCACCCCATCACGAAACAGAGATTGCGCAACACGTTCGAGGTGGGTTGTTGGCGATTGGGGGGTTGCTCCCGATGATCTTATCTTTGCGGTCTAGATCCCCCGGGATATCAAACCACATCACGTGCAGGCTTCGGCCGAGGGCCTGGAAGTCATTTGTGCGTTCTTGATATGACTGCGGCGAGACAGTCTCACGAATTGATCGACGTAGGGCCTGAATACGGTGCTGAGCATCATTCCTCGTTCTATCCGTGGTCCTGGTTAAAGGCACATACATACGACCCACCGGTCAGGTCATCGTCCAGCTTCAGCGAGTCTGTGGTTCCCTGCCCCTCAACGTGGCGCGAGTGTCTGACGGAGAGCTTAGGAAGGCGTTATGGGGGGCCAAGATTGCCAAGTCACCCCCGACGGTGTCGTATGCGGATGCAATGGACGATAGGGATCAGGGATTGTTCAAGTGGTTATCCAACATAGTGGGTAATGAACATGAGAAGACGGCGAACGCGGAGCTGACCCAGATGGAAGGATCGTTTCGGGTTTTGCCTGGTTTCTGGTGTTCCTGCGACTCCCGAAGCGACAGAAGAGCTGTCGAAGCGGATTGGATTCATCCGTGAGACGCAGTGTAAGTTACGGCGGCCTTCCTTTCCCGGCATGCGAGTGCTGAACAAGATGATTGCAGATGGCAAGTTTTGGGAGTTTACGGCAGACAATTCAAGAGGGGACACTGCGTATACCACGATGGCGCTCGGAGCGCATACTGACAATACCTACTTTGTTCGTGCCACGTTATATCCGGGGAACGTGGGCTGGCTGAAGTGCTGACGTGGAGAACAGACGGACCCATGTGGACTGCAACTCTTTCATCTTCTTTCCCATACTGGGGGTTCTGGTGGTGCCACGTTGCTTGTAGATGGCTTCTATATTGCCTCGTTGCTGAAGGAACTTGATCCTGACGCGTACGAGCTGCTGTCGCGGATTCCTATCCCTGCACACGCCGCTGGGGAAGCAAACACGCTGTACGTTCCGAGTCCTCCCAACGGGTACCCGGCGCTGCGACACGATCCTGTGAGTGGGGAGCTCGTGCAAGTGCGGTGGAATAACGACGACCGGAGCGTGGTGGACCACCTGGACGCGGGGCTTGTCGAGTGCTGGTAAGCGGTGGGGTGTGAGAAAGAACGCGGGCTGACTGGATGGCAGGTACGACGCGATCAGGGCATGGTATGGGCTGTTGACGAGTGCCGACTCCGAGTACTGGGTGCAGCTGACTCCTGGCACTGTGCTGAGCGTAGACAACCACCGGGTTTTGCATGGACGGTCTGCGTTCGAGGGAAAGCGACGGGTGTGCGGGGCGTATATCGGCGTGGACGAGTATCGGTCGAGACTGGGCGTGCTGAGGGAGCGGATGAGCGGTGGCGGTGATCGGAGTGTTTGGAGTCAGTGGCTGTGACGAGACAGGAGATCGGGATCGCGGCACCGAGCCAACGGGGTGGGAAAAGTGGACTGAATTTGCAAAATTGCGGGGTGATAAGTCACGTGGTGTGGTGTCTGGAACATGTCACATGACGCGGGGAGTGAAACGAGTGATCGATCTTGAGATCTGTGGTGTCCGGGGTCTGCCGGCTATTTGTACCAGGTCTCTTATCACGAATTTCGCTCTTTCTCTAACGAACGTCGACGACGACGACGACCGACGATGGCACCGAATTCTTATGGCGTCGTTCCACCTTCAGACCGTCTCAAACACGCAGCTCACTTTCCGCTCCTCCCCACAGACGAGTTCGCCCGAATGCATCTCGAGCACATCACCGCACACCCACCCGACTCCGTCCTCTTTCCCTTTTTGCACGGACTAGAGGGCGACAACGCAGCTCAGTGCATGTTCTTTGCCTCCCCAGCACCACCAGACAAGCCCCTCCACCCCACTGCCATGCTCCGCGACTCCACCGGCCGCGTCGTGCGCCCGCCCCGCTACAGGGGTCTCATATGGGTCCTTTGCGACGACGACCTCGACGCGCCCCCGTCCCCAATCTCCGAGGACGCCGAGTACGACACCGACTCGGACGACTTCTCAGAGGAAGACCCCGACGTCGACATGAGTGCCCCCGACCAGGACACCCCCATGGATATGGATATAGACCCCACTCCCTCCTTCATGCATCCGACCACCCTCCGCATATCCACCGCAGACTCCAACACAAACACCAAGATCTCGGTCCCCTTTCCGAGCGCACCTCTCAATATCGTCTACACCACTTCCCGTCCGCACAACGACCGCCGTCACTCGTCTACATCCTCTTCCGACTCTTCCACAGATGCTTCCTCCTCCTCCAACTCCCACTCGCGATCGACGAGCGCTACCTCCCTCGTTTCCCCTTCACCAACTAGCCCCACATGCCCAAGTCCACTCGACCCTTCCGCGTCCGAGGTCTCGCCAGTCCAATCTACTTCGAGTATGTCACCTCGTGTTTCCGTCCCGTGATCCCCGTTGACTTGTGTTTCAGCAACCGCGGTCACAAGCCAAAAGCCCCCAAAAAGACATCCCATCTTGACCTGCACGTTTTTTCCCTCTCAGCTCATCCAACCCTGTCCTCCCCCGCGTGCCTACGATTTCCACACTTGGAATAGTGGAGACACAGCGGCGTTGGAGATCGATTGGGAGTTCAAGCCCGTCAAAGTCCCTGACGGAATCAGTTTACGCAATTTCGGCATACAGCTCGTAAGTCCTTTCTTCCTGTACAATCACAACGCGCCAACTCCAAGCAGCCGCTTTATGTTTCCGTATCAGATATCGTCGTATACTCTCCAAAAGGCCCCACCTCTGCCACCCTCAGAGTTGCAGCTCGGTTCAAGAAGGCGGTTGAGAACAAGAGGCGCGAAAGAATGGAGAGATGGGTTCAAGCTGGTTTTCCATATGATCCAGACCACCAGGATGAACAAGATCCACACTTGACCGCCGAGGGCTTCCTCAAGTACGGTGTTTATGTCCTCGACGCCGATGCGGAGAAATTGGAACGCGATCTTCCCTGGCTGCTCGTCAGGAAGGATGGAAAATGCGCGGGCGACTGCGAGCAGACTGTCCCGACGCGTACGGGGAACATGTGTTGTGCCCTTGCAGGTGGCATGGCGCATGGCCATGGCCTCACCGAGGCGACGGACGGACGGCTTGTCGGCGAACTCGAAATCGAGGCAAAATTGGCGGCAGAGCAAACTAAGCACTCGTCTACAACACTGAAACACAGCACGGGTTGCGTTGCTTCGCTTGACTGCCCACCCGCAAACATGAATACTCGCATCCATAGATGCAAGCGTGCGAACACGATCGACTTTGCTCAACGCGAGAGAGACGAGATGCGCGATCTGACACGCGCATCCGAAATATTGACTGTATGGGACAGTGATGGCAGAGCTACGCAAACGGTACGCAATAAATCTTCCTCGTTGCTCTGCTCATGCGGAGTTTCGTAGGAGGAAGCTTCTGGTAGCACGACAGCGACCTTTTGGGATCCGAACGCCGGTCAGGTATTCCTCGGGAACGCAAACGACGTTCCGTTGTGGAACCCTCCTTTGAGCCGAAGGGAACATGCGCGACCGCCTCTCGATCTCAGTTTTATGGCTCATCCAAATGCATCTCCATACATGAATCCGTTCGCGGATCCTCATATCTCCCATGAGTCCGAACGGCCTTCTCCGTTTCATACGTATACGAACGATCCCTCATACGGTCTCGGTTTTGATATCTGCATCGAATGTCACGAACACGCGCCCCTTCCGTCTGCTGCTCACCTACGGGCCGCGGAGGAACACGTCCGAATGATGGAGGTGGAATGGGTCGATGGGTGGCATCGGCATTGGGGACAGCAAGGTTAGTTCTATCCGACCTTTTCGTTCGTTTAGCTTTGTCGACACTCACAGCGAACCCACATTGTGTTCGGCCGCATCTAGGGACAATTCCACCTCGTCCACCACCGCATCCTTCTGCTATCATACATCTTCCCTTCCCAAGTTCACCACAGGCAACGGCTGCGGGTCTGAACGCGCTGCTTCCGGTGATCAGGTTTTTGGAGAGAATGGTGACACCAGGAGGGTTAGGATGTTTGACCAGCTTGGGCCCCATCCTGGGGGGCACAAGTGATAGCGGAACACTTTCCGCACCCCAAAAGTCGCATACGCTACCCTCAGCGCCGCCAATCATAACAGAATCGAGCGAGAGTAGAAGTGGCTCGATTACGCCTCATAATCCTACCCCCAGAAGCCCAAGTGATGAATACCCGATTGACGCAGAAAAAGGCGAATCGAGCGAGACAACAACCCCGGCGCCTACGCCTCCAGCATACCGACCTCGTCCGCTTAAAGTCTTGCTATATTCAAGTGATGGGTACACGGAGTCTTCAGTACCAGCGCTTTGTCTATTGATGGCCGTGAAAGGTTTGAGTTTACCAGAGGCGTATCTGGAGATGCAGGTGAGCGTCTATCACTCTGCGCTCGTCCACAGTCTTATTTGAGTATAGGTTACCAATCGCAGATCATTCTTCGTTTATCAATCCGAAGTAGCCTTGTTGAAAAAAGTCGAGGCTCGACTGGGAGTATCGAATATTTCATTCCGTTCACGATACCAGTATGGAGACGTCCAGCGAGGACTCTCCGGGATGTCTGCATTAGCAGGTGACTATCCTGCCACTCCCAGGAGTAATATCAATGGGCTTCGACCATACTCGTCGACGATCAATTATGGTTCGTCTGCGCCTTTTGCGTCGCTCTCTTGTGTACCGAACCCGACGAGGGAATTATCGAAGCGACCGAGGGCAAACACGTTGCCGTCGTTCATATCGGATCATCAGACATGGTTTGATGATGCGAGGTTCGATGGAAGTTTCCCGAGTCGTGTGCTTCCATTCTTGTACCTTGGAAACTTGTACGTCGATTTCATGTGCTACGAGTGCTGTGCTAAGCATGTACGCAGGAATCACGCGTCGAACGTATATATGCTCCATGCACTCGGCATCACGCATGTCGTCTCCGTTGGCGAATGTGCGCTCGTTCCTCCGCCACAACCGCCTACCGCCACCTCTTCATTTGACCCTTCGCAATCTTGCCCCGCGAATGTGGCTTCGTTCGCGTTCAGTGCGGGGAGTGCGGGGCAGTGCCATGGAAATCGAGGGTCGCTATGGATTGAAGAACGTGAAGGGAGGATCAAAGTGCTGGATATCAAGGGCGTTTGCGACGACGGCATCGACACACTCGAACCACAGCTACATCCGATATGTACTTGGATTGAAAAGGCGCGCCTCGCAGGCGGCCGTGTACTAGTGCACTGCCGGGTAGGCGTTTCGCGGAGCGCAACGGTGACGATCGCGTACGTGATGCAACACCTTGGGTTGAGCCTCGTCGAAGCGTACTTGGTGGTGCGAAGTCGCCGATTGTCGGTCTTGATCCAGCCCAACATGCGATTGTTGTACAATCTATTAGGTTGGGAGGTGCGATTGGCAAGGGAGCGGGCGGGCGGGGACGAGAAGCGGCTGAGAGATGAGTTGGGGCGTGCGCTGAGCTGGCCATTTTTGGCGAGAGAAGTGCATGCGTTGAATGAGAAGTATTTGGCTTGAGATCCGTGCGTTTCGTTTCTGTCTCTTGTTGTTCTTTCCCTTCTTCGTCTTCTCGTCTTCATCCAAGTTCTTGTACCCTTTGCTGTACGAATCGCGCACGTCTGCTACGCATGTATTTTTCCGTCGTTGTCTACTCCTCTCCTTCCTTACCTTGGTCTCTACCTGCCTATTATACACGCTGTCTTGATACTTGACGCTCGTCGATACACGATACACGCACATGTTTCTGCACTCGTTGACGAGTTTCTCTTTCCTTTCCTTGGCGTTCAACGTGTCCATGCTTTTTCGTCTTTAGCGTATGTTGTAGGAACTGTATACATCGGTTCATGTGCGATGAGGCGACGTACGAGCAGTGGGTGATGACTTGCAAAAGGGACTCGGGTACTGAAGATGGGCAACCGGACCTGGAAGCGGATGGCTCATTTCTACTGCTGGTGGCATTCGTTCCCACAGATTCGGGTCCAGCGGCCAGCCCCGGGCCGGAAGAGCCTCCGGGCCCTGCACATAACGTTTTCCCTTCCTTTCCTTTCCAGGCTCTCAGTCCCTACGCATACACACTGCTTGGCCGACGCGAGCGCACGGTGCCCACAATGAAGATTCAGTCAACCCAAACTCTGTTCCACGTTGTAAACTCTGGCTTCCCCCAAAAATTTACCGCTCTTAGTGCCTACGCCCTTTGATTCAATGTCGAAATATCGACTCTTTGTAGCGGGACTCCGTTGACGCGGTGAGCTTGGACTGCGGCGTTGAGGAACGCGGAAAGCAACTGAACATGGTTTCCAGAATACTTCCTTCCCTTCCCCGTCATCCCATCGCGTCGGTGTCATGCCGCGCACTGCCATGGCTCGAATGGACGCGAGACTATGGAACTCGAGTTCGCCGTCTACCGTGGGCTTGCTATGAAAGTAGTCGTGACGTTGGTGGCCATACACACAATGTGGACGCGTGTTGAGAGACGTCCCTCTCGTACCCATCCAAAGTGAATTTGGCGGACGCGAAACCTTTGATGCAGATGACGATGAGCACAGGGCTACCGTTGGGTTTGAAGTCGTACTTCTGCATGGTTGTCAAGGTTGTCTCGTTCTTGCGCTGGCCCACGTGCAAACTTCTTTCCGTCGTCCATCTGGCTGTCGAAGATCCATTGTCGGAGATTTTTACTGGTACGTGTCATTCAAAGTACGTTTGGTTGGGATGGCATGCATTGTATATAGCAGCATTTGATGAACTTACTCTACATGCAGCGGGCACAGATGGCACTTGTCACGACAACGTGTCGCCCATTATCTTTGGAGTCTGATACGGCCGGGTGAGTGCGTGTCCCGAGTCTAGACCGTTCTGATGTGTGTTGCTCTAGACCTGCGGAAGACGCCGGTCAAATTTAGCCTATCCTGCAACTCCGTACCAAATCAGGACAAGTACATATGTTCGGACGGTGTCCCGCTGGACCTACCGGAAGCGGACGTCGGATGGCGATCGATCGATGCGGCTTCTGCCTTTGATAGGCCTCTTCCCCCACCTCCACCGTCGACTGTGACCCTCATTCGATTCCCAGTTCTACAGCTTTTCACCAACACACTGCTCTCTCCAGAGATGGCGACAGAAGATGCCAGAAACTATACAGATATCCGAGCGACATTTGGTCGTTTCAGGGTCCTTATCATTGGGCGGGCGAACGCTGGCAAGACGACCATCCTCCGTGCGATCTGTAACACTACCGAAAACCCTGAAATTTATGATGGAGAGGGCAACCAGGTATGATTCTGGCTGGATGATTCAATCGGTGGGACATTAATCCATGTAACTAGATTGATCTGACCCAAGTCGAGGGGTCGTCCGGGGTGGGTAGTGTCGCTGTACGTCTGGCATGATGCACGTTATGACCAACCCACGTTAGCGCGGAATTCACGACATCGACAACGAGTTGATATTCCGGAGCAATGATAATTTTGTCTTTCATGACTCGATGGGCTTCGAAGCTGGTAGTGAAGACGAATATCGGCGAATGAGGGAGTTCATCGCTGATCGTGCAACATCCCCTTCTATCAAGAAACGTATTCATATAATATGGTAATATGTGGAGCTACGTGGTGGACTATGCACTGACCACTATGGGATGTGCTGGATAGGTACTGTATCCCAATGGACAAAGTTGGCCGAGCAATCCAACGTTCTGAGGAAAGGTTTTTTGATGAATGTGATACAAGGCATAGTGAGTTTGTTTTTGTTCAGGTTTTCTTAAATTTACAGCATCTCCAGTCCCGGTTATTGTGGTGTTCACCAAATTTGATACATTATTGCCAGTAGCCATGAGTCATCTAACACATGGTGATCGAAAGCTACCACGAGAGGAGAGGGTAGCAAAGGCACAGGGGCTCGTTGATGGAATTTTTGAAGAAGCTAATGTATGGGGTCGTCTCTCTCAAATGAAGTATGCACCAAAACATAGTGCTCGACTTGGAGGTATTTATTGTTCTTTCTTACAATGGTTCAGTTTATGCAATTTACATGCATGGAAGATATGCACAAATCTATTGAGGGGTGTCACATCCTGCTAGAGCAAACAGAAAGAGCTCTGAATGATGAGGGTTTGAAAATGTTACTTGTCTCTGCCCAGGAAGTAAACATAGCACGTTGCATTCATTATGCAGTTCAAGAGTGAGCAATCTGAACTCACATGGAATGATGCTTACATCTAATAAAGCATGGTGAATGCTGTCAATAAGCTATATGCATCGTCACTTCCCCTACACAATATGAGCAACATAGAGCCTCAAAGGCTTGCAAGATGGTTTCCACATTTTTCAGTAAGATAAACTTTTTATTGAATACATTATGTGTGTGGCGCTTCTAATAATTCATTTCCTGATGACCATAGTCTGTGAGTTGGATCTTTCATCATGACAATTGCCCATAGTGATTTGAAACTTAATATCATAGGATGTTAGTTGTGATTTTTTTTGTTGGTAAAGATCACAATGCTGATGGTTCCCTGTACATTCTTCACACTGGTTTGGATACAACAGACTGTGAGTTGTACTTGAATCATTGTGGTCAGAGTGCAATACTAACTATTATGTTTCACCATCACACCCTGGAAATAGCAAAGTGTGAGTTCTGCATCATGAAATGCTGGAAGTAGTGTTTCACATCTAATCCTTGCCCCTCTCCAATAGACTGTGAGTTTAGTACTGTGGGATGTTCTTGAGAATAATAATGATTCATATTGCATAATTCCATGATCATATTGTTTTTGAAATGGTAGCTGGTGAGTTAATGATTTTTGATATGTTTAGAACAACTAATTACTTCATGCCATATCTTAACATTTTTTATCTTGATTAGACTGTGAGAAGGAATAAGGTATTACCAATCTGTCCATTACCTCTACATATTGACATTTTATTTTTTAGTTGCTTATTGATGCAAGTGAATTGGATATTCTAAAACCAAGCATTATGGTAAGTTCGCCATAATCAATTGGCAGCTAATTTCACAATAAAATAATAGGCTAGAGTTTGCACACAGAAGCAGATGATTGAAAATAGTGTTGGTATGTTGTCCATTCAAAAAAATAAGGTTTCATTGATAAATGTACTTCTTTGTCACTCCATGTAGACATACTGCTCATTCTGGAACATTCCTTCAATCTTTTCATTCAAAATGATCCTCAGCCAGTGCTGTCTGCTGCTCAGAAGTACAAAGCATCAAAAAAAGCATCCCAAGTCAGATCAGCCATGAAAGAGATCTTCAAGCAGTATGCCCAAGCAGCCAACAATGAGAAGGTGCACATGATCACAGATGTCATTCTTCAGCATAAGATGGGTAAGTCCAAGAGATCTTATAATATGTTGTTCATGAATCTTTGATTTTTCAGTGACTGAGTAGGGTCACTTCCTTTATCAGAGTCATAACATCAAGTTGTTTCAGGAAAGGACAAATAGATGAGAAATGGATTGAAATGGAGAGAATAGCAATGGCTCTGAAAGCAAGGAACCAGAATTTATAAAAGTGGAATTCACATACTGTTCCCTTGAGAAATCATCACCTGGAACTTGGAAGTATTGGCAGCAAATATTAGTATTTGTTCTCAAAAGATATCATGTTTGTCATGGAATAACAAGGCAGTCATATTTCCTCCCAACAATGCCTACATAATCCAGCATGCACATACATTCATTCCCTGCAGGATATTTATGTAGGTACTAGGTGTTATCCCAACCAGTCCCATAGCAACCGAACCTTGTAGGGGATTCTGCAGGTTGCACCGTCTCAGAGTTCTGACCACTTGACTTTGGACCCGTACACATTGCACGTACAGCAAATTTGGTTAGCAACAGAAAGTCCATGCTCAACCATTGGCGCACTGATGATCCCTAAACCCGTCTGACCTCCCATTTTTCAAGGATCTGGCGGCATGATCCATCAGCCTAGAATCTGGATGAGGAAAACTAAAAAATCAAAAGATCCAACACAGTCAATACACATGTCGCAGACGGAACAATGAATGAAACGCACCGGCGCCATGGCAGTCACAATGAAGTTGTGGTGACGAGCGCCTTGGTGAATTTGAGAACCCTTGCGCCCCATTCTAATTTGCTCGGCCAAAGTTACGTGTCACGTTCGCATGTACACAAGCACACACATGTATTAGCATCCAAAACAGTGTGGCGAGAAAAAAACACGTACCATGAATGCAAAGTTACTCGAGTTGTATCACCATGATTTGATCGGACTCGGTGTTCTTGAGCCTATTCCCCCCCGCGGGAGCGCATTCGGTATCATTCAGCGATTCAAGCAATGGACGGACGAACAAGTGAACAGACAAACCCCTTTTACCGCAATGCGTGCGCATCGTCCACGAGGATAGTGATACACCCAATGATACCCAAGTGCATTGTGTGACCGTCCCACCGTCCGTCACCGGGACGTGTTGCGACACCCCTGCTAAATAACTGACGATCACCAAGCAAGACGCGGCGTCGGTGACGTGAATCACGCACACAATAAATGGCCAGGAACAATGGAGCGAGAATCGATAACATCGAGAACACCTTCCGACAAGGTCAGGTCACGCCGATCCACAACAGATGACAAACCCACCTCGTCGAACAACTTTTGTGCCTGCATTCACGACAACGTTGGTATTGCGCGACACAAACAAAAGTGAATTACACATCCTGGAAGTCGTTCTGAACGAGGTCGTGAGTGTCTAAGCGTAAGACGTACGCTCAAGTTGTGTACACTGCCTGCGCCGGTCACGGCGACGGTTTGACTTTGAAGAACATTTTGCACCTGGGATTGGTGTGGGGTGTGGGTGATGACACGAACCGAAATCCCCCACTGTAATGTTATCATGGGTACTGTCCGACGGGACTGTGAAAAAAATCAGCTAGGAGGAACTAGCCATCTGCTCACGCTCGGAACGGAAAAAAAAATGTTAATGTTACTTAGTTCGAGAAATTTAAGTCAACTTATTACGTAATTATTACCCCGAACGTACACAACCGTAGCAAACCTTGCCTTTTCGTTTTCGAGTGCACTGCGTGCGCCGGCAGGGCTCCACATGCGGTGGACGTGCAGTAAAGTGCTGCCAAAGTGGTGTAAAGTGAGTGTAAAGTGGGCGCACAGTAGCAGTAAAGCGTGTAAAGTGAAGTGACGCGAAGAATTTAGTTAAATCCAGCTTAAATTTTGTCTCTGATTGGCTGGAGCGGCGGGCCGCTTAAATTTTCTCCGGACCCGCTAGCGCGGGGCCAGGGACACACGGAACCAATGGTCGGCAACGCGCACGACGCACGGCGACAGCCCGAACCCCGCCACACGCTGTCCACCGTCCAGCGTGAAAGACAATTCGATTTTTCTGCGTCTGCGCGCTGTCGCGCGCCTGCTGCATGTTATTTCTCGTCGATCTCGGCCGTTCCTGTGTCCCTACGTCGAGACTGGACCCGCACGCCTCCCACCTGACCTTTCCTTGTGCCGGGCCAGGCACCCCGGCCGTGCTTTGCCGCACATCCCCGCGGCCGGTTTGATTTAACATAAATTTTTCTGATTATCTAGTATACTTGATTGATGGTGATTCCACGGCGAGGAGACAAGCAGGCCCGGGCCAGACAGGAGGCAGGAAACGGCTCCACTTGAGGCCTTGAGGTGGTTGAATATGGAGTGAGTCAGCCGCCTGTGTTGACGAAGTTAAACTAAGACAAGATCAACTTTGTTGTCCCCTAGTACCGACGCCACTGGCCACCTATCAATCCATTTCACGGTTCCACCTGCATCATTCGGGAATGTCGCTCCTTCCTCCTTCGTACTGACATGCATAACCCACGCTCGGATACTTGCATCGTCCTTCAAGCTTCAAAGATCGTCGTGACTGACGCAGGTCGAGTCTGGTCGACTAGGCCATTTAAGGCAAAGGCCAAAGTGTATGTCCCTCCCTCCGATCTCATGACCTCGGTTAGGTCCTCACCTTGTCGCGCCTCCCTTTCCTCAGCTATTCGCTCTTGTTTTCAGCGCGCGGTGCCAAGTTGCCAACGTTGTGAATAATTTTAGTGCAGAAGCTGCGCAAAAGGTGGTTTCAAACGAGGTAGGCTGCCAAGGTTTGATCTTGGCCACGAATTCCACGCGAGTTGCATCCACGTCCAGGTTCGGAATCTGAGATCTGATGTGCTGATGAGACGTTTGGCTCGGAGTCATTGCACTTTGCGTGATAAATGTGGTATTACGTAACCCAGGCCGTACGGCGTAGTGAGCACGTGATCCACGTGACATAGTTGGTCATGTTGTAGTACGGTAATTAACTACGGTTACAACAGTACATCTCAATGGTGTTTTTACGTGCACCACGGCCCCCTGGCTGCATTTTGGCAATCAAAGGTTTGTGCGGAGAGTCATCCACACGTCATGCGTTACTGAGATATGTCTTTGTGTTTTCCTGCAGTACTGTCGCACGGTCGCTCAAAGGTGTGCGTACGATTTCGACAGGCAACTTTGGCCAGGCAATCTGCAGTGCGGCCAAAATGATTGGATCCACGAGAACGGCTTGTGAGGGAGAGTGCCGAGTGTAGCGTCAACGCGATCGCGATTGCACCTGTGCGTTTCATGTGTGATCCGTGGTTGACTATACGTTGGATCTTTCATCACAGGTTTCAGCGTCACGGACGGAAAACATTGTGCCGCCTGAGGTTCTCGAGAAGTTGAAGCTGACTTGGGTTTGGGATAAGTGGTGTACTGATGGCTGAACTATCTTTTGTTGGCTAGCCTGAATGCATGGCGCCGTTTCACCAGTGCTGTATATCATCCCGAAGATCCGAACGCGTCTGGATGTGTGTTTCAAGTCGGAGCATGCTTTATCACCGTGAATCGTTGGGAGAGAAACAAGGGGACATATTGGAACACAGACGAGACGTTCACGCCCTCTGTCAGTATGAGAAGCGTCCAAGTGGTCGGAAATGAATTTTTGTACCCGAGATAGTGAGTGCAGCGCTATGCATGTTAATTTTCGTTCTGACAAGACTTAAGTTCAGGGTTCTCCGCAAACGTCGAGAGCAGGTACATGCATTCAAACATGAGGACAATGGTCCATCGTGTTAAGAGCTCGAAGTCGCTTCCACTCCCCCGCCGAATGCTCAATCAGCACCACCCGTTAAATTTATTCGTCAAACTGTCATCATCACTAGAGCTAGTGCGTGTCTTGGGCGTGCCTATACTTTCATATATGGTCGATTCGTCTGCTAGCCGTTTAGATGGTGTTGCTCTGCCAAAGCTGCGATCATGGGATTCACGAAGATACGTGCATCTGAAGGCAAGAAGTAAAACATTATCTGCAACGCCACTGTTCCCAGTGGAGGGCCCGGGTACTACCATGGATGGTGACAATATGGTCGGTCGACGTTTACTTGATATCCTCGCATTGTTTCACGCTGACAAATCTTTAGGCGGAAACGGGTGGTGGATGCATATAAGGTGCCTCGCCTTCAAGGTGTCCATCAGTTCAATCACTAGATACGCTAGCGCGATTATATCGCTATCGTGGAATGGTCCGCCACGGTTTCCTGACTAACGCGACCTTGAGGCCCGAGAAAATGATCGCGAGATGGGACGTTATGGCCTTCAATGCTTAATTCGCTCGCGCATATAAAGGTTTCGATGAACGTTCCTTTGGGCGTCGGTTGGATGAATCTGAGACGAGTGCAGTTCGTGGTGGTCGCATTTGACTGGTTTCAGATAGTCTTTCGGCGGGTCTTTGTATATTCCTGGACCCTTTAGGGTTCCAGGTTTATGGATGGCGCCTTTTTTGTCTGCAATTTTTCGCCCCTTTAGGAAGTGCTTAGTAATGACTTTTTGTGGCTCGTTTTGGAAGCGTTTGCTTGGTCACGCTTCGCATCGTGACGTCCTGGAAGGCCTTTTTCGAACCCCTCTTGCTGCCAACAACTTCCTCTTATCCGTTGTCGATCAGGATTAACTTTTACAAAAACTTTTTTCCGTCCCTGCGAGTGCTCCACATGGATAATTATGGTGCGTGTTTTTGAACGTGGCTGTCGCTTTGTATTCAGGCTGATCTTGACCGCAGATGGGCTGCCGGGGGGTATACACACTGCCGTTATTGAGAATGTCTCTATGACCGAGCATTGCATTTCCTTTGTCTCACTCAGACAAGATTTCGATTTTGAGGGAATTTGTTCCCAGATTGATCATGTATTGCTGTATCTGCTGGGTCCCAGAATGTCGGTTGTCGTCCCGAATGTTGCTGATTTTGTTCAGGAGTTTCCGTTTTCAACTCGCAAACAGCTTGTGATGTTGTGCACCGCTCACAGGGTTGCCGGTAGGGTGCGCGATAAAATTGCATGGTTTCGAGACGCACTCCGTTTGCATGGACCCGGTTGCGTTTGTTCACTGTTGGTTTTGGAATTTCGGGTGCGCAGGCATGCCCGCCGTGACGCTTATGGAACGCAAATATTTTAAACGTCCGGTCCGTCTTGGGACGTAGAGTGCCAGCATGCGCACGATAATGCGTCGCGTGCTCGACGGAGGTCATACGCGAACGAATCGGAACAGGTTCGGGAAAGTCGGTTGGATCAGAACCTACAGCGGTATCACCAACACCGACAAACGTCGGATGCGTCCATTGTTTGCAGTGCGGAAACGGACGGCTTAGATGATTACAACTGGCAAGAAGGTGTTTTCCCTGATAAACGTACCTGGGAAGAAAGGCGGGTAATTATTTCTGATTGGCAGAAGAGTGTGTCTGAAGATGCTAATTGGGTCGTCGTCTGCGCCGTTTGTGCATTTGGTTGTCAGCCCGACGAGATCGAGGTGGCGGCAAGTGAATCGTGATCGTATCAACTTCACACTCCTGCAGAATGAGTGTGTTCCTCCGCATGCTATGCCCCGCTCTTATGATCTGCACGCGTACGACAATGCTATTACACGCGAAAGAAAAAGCGACCACATCGGCGTAGCATGATCACGGATTTATAAGAACACCTGTAAAATCAAAAACGGCAGCGGTAGCGGCAACGGGGTCCAGGGTTGCCCGTAGGGCCGTTGTATGTCCTTGTCCTATCGTGTAGTGCCTCGGGAGTCAGGATCTAGTTGCCATGTTGTACACATATGGTGTCCGTGTGCGATGAACGACATCTCCTCAAACCCGCCCGGAATGATTAAAATTCAGTGGTTCTGGTAAAGACACTTGAGGCGGTCGACGGTCGGTTGGGTCGGAAGGTGTACTCTGCCGGGTCCCAATTCTTCAAACTAGAACGCAAGGAGGTAAGAGCATGCTCTCAAAGAGGGGTGCGTTTCATGGCACGCTTCTCTCGTCTTTTTGCATCACCAAAATAACCTAGTCATGCATCCTAAGTACAAGACTTCACTTACTCGACATAGAGGGGGCACGAGAATACCAACGTGTCGCCAACATCTCATCAGTTTTGGATATTCTTGGCATCTCTGGGAACGGGATCCTGAGCAGAGTATAGTCTATTGCGACCGAATGCCGCGTTCCGGCGCGTCTAGACCATTCTGATGACAGACCTTAGTAGATGGATCAACCCGAATACTCTATCCAGTAATTCCGTACAGACTCGGAACGAATGGCTGAAACGTGACTTGTGGGACCTGGCGGAAGCAGGTGATCGATCGATTGGCCCTAGTACCCTTCTCCCACCTTGGACAGTGACCACCACCACTCTCAGCTCTACACTTCTTCAATTAGGCGCACAGATTCTTCAAAGATGGTGACACAAGACACAAACCCTTCAGAAAATATCAGAGAGAAATTCGGGCGTTTTAGGATTCTTATTACCGGGCGGGCGAACGCTGGCAAGACGACCATCCTTCGTGCGATCTGTGACACTACCGAAGACCCTGAGATATATGATGGAGAGGGAAACAAGGTACGGATCTGGTTCAATGCATCTGGATTGGAAGTATCTTAAACCATGTCACGGTCGCAAGGTTGATTTGTCCCGGGTCGAGGGATCGACGGAGGTGGGTAGCAAGGCTGCGTCACGGTATCGGATTGACGAATGAGGCACATCATAACTAACATTCCCATGTTAGCGCGGGGAGCACGACATCGAGAACGAGCTGATTTTCTGGAGCAATGATAAATTTGTCTTTCATGACTCGCGGGGCATCGAGGCTGGTCGAGAAAAAGAGTTTGAACGAATGAAGGACTTCATTGCTGATCGTGCAAAGACCCCTTTTCTCAAGAAGCGTATCCATGCCATATGGTAATTACTAGCCTTGAACAATTGGGGGCTATGGGTATTGACCCATATCATTGCTCTGCAACAGGTATTGTATTCCAATGGATAAGATCAATCGGACGATCCAAATATCTGAGAAGAGGTTTTTTAAAGAATGTGATACAGGAGATAGTGAGTTGATTCCTGTCAAAGGCCCTCTTGGATAATCGGATTCACAGCTTCTGTAGTTCCTGTCATTGTGTTGTTCACCAAATTTGATGCACTGCTGGTTCATGCCATGAGCAGACTCAGTAATGAGGATCGAAACCTTTCACGAGAGGAGAGGATATCAAGGGCTGAGCCACTCATTGAAGAGATTTTTATCGAGGCTGATATAGAGGCCAATCTTGAGACTCTTGCCAAAAAGGAGTGTAAAGTTACTCCAAAATCCTATGTTCGGGTTCGAGGTATGTATCTCATAATAAATTGATTTGTAAAATTCACCTGTGTTCTAGACTTGCACAAGCCTGATGGAGGATGTGACATTCTAATAGAAGAAACAGCAAAAGCTATGAATAAGGAAGCTTTGCAAATGCTGTTTGTCTCTGCCCAGGAAACAAACTTAGCACTTTGCATTAGATATGCAATTCAAGAGTGAGTGAGAAAAAGTCACATGTTTATTCAAAGGATAATATTTGCATGCAAACCAAGTGTGATAGTGGATATAGAGAAGATGTCCAAGTCTGCACTTCCTATACAAAGCATGAGAACTGCAGACCCTGAGAGGCTTGCACAATGGTTTCCCCATTTTTGGGTAAGACAGATCAGCACTAAGCATTTGATCTATGTATGCTGATTATTCATTTATATCTATCCACTACAGTCTGTGAGTTGTGCATTTGAATCTCATGATTTTACTGGTACTCAAAACAGCTGTTGATTATGCATGCTACATTGAAAATGATAGAAGGTGTGTAAAACTCTTCAAATGTGGGAAATGATAATGTTGTGGACTAATACCCTATTTGGTGCTGGAATTTATAGAAGGTGAGTTATGCATTTTGAGATGAGGATAAAAGTCATGATGCTCACAATTCAATGTATATTCTCCCATGCTGTTCTGAAAAATCACAGGAGGTGAGTTATACATTGTGAGGTCTGCCAGATATCCATAAAAATAATGGTAAATACTTTCATGTTGGTTTCTCATTCTGCACTGCATATTACAGTGGGTGAGTTGGCTTTGTAGGATATTCTTGACAGTTATGATGCTAATTATTCAATTTCCTTTTTTATCTATCTTGCAATGGACATTGAAGGATGTGAGTTGTACATTTTGAGATCTTCATGACAGTCACTGATGATGCTTGTGACTCCCTGCCCAATGATGCTGAAAATCACAGTGGGTGGGTTGCCCATTGTGAGATGTTGAGAGAGATAATGCTGATGATTCTGTATTTATTCCCTATTCATGTTTGCAACTCAAAGAATGTGATTTATTCACTGGGAGATTTGGAAAATGATTATACTAATGATTGCATGTCTATTCTTCATTCATCTCTGGGACTTACAGGAGGTGAGTTGTCCATTGTGTGATGTTGCAAATCATAATGATAATTGTTTCTTTAACCATTCTTTAATTATATTTGGAAATCACAGAAGGTGGGTTGTACATTGTGAGATGTCACTGAGAATGATGATATAGATTATTCCATGCCCATTATTTTTCTTGACAATGTGGAACTCACAGGAGGTGAGTTGTCATTGTAAAATGTTTTTGAGAGTGACAATGTTGATGAGTTCCTATTCATTGATTATTTTACTTTTGTTTGTAAAATCATAGAGAGTGAGTTGAATTGTGGAACATTGTTGAGTGATGCTGATAATTCAATGTCCATTCTTTATCCTGTTTATGAAATCACAGAGAGTTAGTTGTCTGTCATGAGATGTTGCAGAGAATGATGATGCTGATAATTTTATATCCTTTCTTTATTTTTGTCTGGAAACCACAGATAGTGAGTTGTTTATCATGTCCAAGTGAGAAATCTGATACTGACAATTCCTTGGCCATTGTTCACCCTCTTGATGAAATGACAGACAGTAAGTCTTTCATTGTGAGATTGTTGAGAGAAATGCCATTTTATCCTTGTTTGGAAATCAAAGGAGGTAAGTTGTCTATTACAAAATGATGTGAGGGTAGCAATGCTAATAATTCCATATGAATTTCTCATCCTTTGGATAAAACCAGATGGTGAGTTGTCCAATTATTGAGAGCATTTATGATGATTCTATGTACTCTCATCATAGGAGGTTAGTTGACCATTATGAGATTTGTTGAGGTAATGATGTCAATGATTCCATGGTGTCATGTTCTTCATTCAATAGGATGTGAGTTGTTCATTGTCTGATATTGTTTAGAGTAATGATACTGGTGATTTATGTCCAATCTTTATCCTTTTAATAAAATTATAGAGGGTGGGTTGTCCATTTCATCATATATTGTTGAGAGATGATATTGATAATTCCATGTTCATAGAAGGTGAGCCAATTGTGACATGTTGTGAAAAGTGGTGATGTCTATGATTATGAATCCATGTCCATTCTTTTTCCTGTATGAAACTTACAGGAGGTGAATTTTTCATTGTGAAATATCATTAAGAGTGATGATGATGTTAATTATTTATTTGATGTCTGTTCATAATTCTTGTCTGGAAATCACAGAAAGTAAGTGGTCATTCCTGGTATGCTCTTTATATGTTGATGAAATCACAGAGAGTGAGTTGTCTACAATACATATTGAGATAATGCTTATGTGTCCATCCTTTATACTTGTCTGGGAATCACAGATGGTAAGTTGTCTATTTTCGAATCATGGATGCCCACTGAGGAATATGATACTGTTAATGTCCTGTCCATTTTCCACCTGTTTGATGAAATGACAGAAGGTGGGTTATCTCTTGTGATATCTTGTTGAGAGCAGTGATGACATCATGTCCATTGTATGTTTATGTTCATTCTTATCAAAAAATCACAGGATGTGAGTTGACTGTTATAAAATGCTGTCAGTGAGATGTATGATGCTGATAATTTCATGTCCATTCTTCACCTTGGCTTCAAATCATAGATGGTGAGTTGTCCATTGCAAATGTTGAGAACAGATGCTGATGATTACAATAGGTGAGTTGACCATCATGAATGTATCAGAGCAATCACATCTTCATTTTTCATCCTTGTCTGGAAATCATAGGAGGTAAGTTGTTTATTGTAAGCTATTGTTGAGAATGATGTTGAAGATTCCATGCCTATTCTGGACATTTTTCATGAAATTACATGAAATTACAGGGGGTAAGTTGTCCATCATAAGATCTCATTGAGAATATGATACAAATCATTCCATGTTTGGTCATCACAGGAGGTCAGTTGACCATTGTGTGATGTTGTTGAAAGCAATGATGTTGATGACACTCTTGATTGTTCATCCATTTCATGAAGCCATGGAGGGTGAGTTTTGACCATTGTGAAATGTTGAAAGTGATCATGTTGATTCAATATTCCATGTCCATTTTTATCCTCATTTTGAAATTACAGAGGGTGAGTTGTCCATTGTGTAATATAATTCAGAGTGAGGATTTCATGCCTATTCTTCACCATTGATTAACATCATAGAGGGTGAGTTATTCATTGTGAAATGTTGTTGACAGTGATAATGGTAATTATGTATGCCCATTCATCCTTCTTGCTGGTGAATCACAGGTGGTGAGCTATTCATTGTGAATTGTTACTGAAAGTGATGATAATGATTCCATATTTCTTGTCTGTATATCATAGGTGGTAAGTTACCCACTATGAAATACTGTTGATGAACATGATGTTGATAATCCCATGTTTATTTTTTACCCTTGGCTCCAAATCATAGATGGTGAGTCATCCATTATGAGATATTGTGTATGACATTTCTAACAATAATGATGACACTGATTTTGGAACTGTCCATTATCATTCTTATTCGTAAATAACAGATGGTCAGTCACTCATTTTGATATGCTGTTGATAGTATTGATATGATTATTGAATGTCCACTGTTAATTCTTATTTTGAAATATAGGATGTGAGTTAATCATCATGAAATGTTGTTGAAAGGGTTATAATGCTGATAATTTTATACTCATTCTTCTTCACTCTTGGCTTGAAATCAAAGGTGGTAAGCTGTTCATTGTGAGATGCTGCTGAGACCAATGATACTGATGATTTCCTGTTCATTCTCAATTCTTGTTTGGAAATCATAGATGGTCAGTTGTCCATTATAAAATGTTATTGAAAGTAATGATATTGATCATTCCATGTCCACTTTTCCATCCATGTCTTGAACACACAGGAGGTGAGTTGGTCATGGTGTGATATTGTGGACAGTAATGATGTAACATGATCATCTCATAACCATTCTTTGTGCTTGTATAGATGGTGAGTTTTGTCCATTGTGATATATCAACAAAAGTGTGGATATTGATATTCTTTGTTCATCCTTGTCTGGAAAATCACAGGAGGTAAATACAATCATGGGAATTGGGTGTATGACTCAGATACTGATGACACCCCCACTATTCATCCATTTCATGAAATCACAGATAGTGAGCTGTCCATTGTGACTTATTAAGAGTGATGGTATTGACCATTTGTCATTCTTGTATGGAAATCACAGGCAGTCAGTTATTCATTTTGAGCTATTGTTCAGAATGATGACACTAACCATCCATTATTATTGTTTGTAAATTACAGATAGTGAGTTGTTGTTTACCATGAGCTGTTGTTGACACAATGTCACTGATGATTTCATTTTCATTCTTCATCCTCATGACATTGCAGAGTGTGAGTTGTCCATTGTGAGGTGTTATCAACAGTTATAATATTAATGATGCACTTCTCATTCTTCATCAATATTCACCAATTATAGGAGGCAAGTCATCTATTGTACTGCTCATCATTCTACCTCTATTTATTATCTGTCTCTGGAGATCACAGGAGGTGAGTGTGTTGTGAAATCTTGTTAAGAGTATCTTGATGATTCCACGCCAATCAATCATTATTTCTTTCAAATCACAGAGGGTCAGTTAACCATTGTGATATGCTTGCCAGTATATATACTGATATGATTGCATATAATTTTGTAATACCTTGTCTTAAAATACAGGATGTAAGTTGACCATCTGGCATCATGTAGTGATGTAAAGGGGCATGAATGTTGATACATTTTTTGACCTTGCCTGCTGCCTGCGTATCACTGAAGGTGAGCTGTTGACAGATATTGTTGATAGTAATGATACTGATACTTCCATGTTTATTTTCTATTCTTGTCTGAAAAACACCAGATGGTATGTTGTTCATTGTAACCTATTGTTATGTGTGATGATGCTGATCATTTGCTGCACATTCTCTGACTATGTCTGAGATACATAGGAGGTGAGTTGTCCATTCTATAATGTTGTTGACATCAATTAATGATGCCAATCATTGATTCATTCTTTATTTGTGTCTATAAATGACAGATGGTGAGTTTTCTGTTGTTAGATGCTGTTGAGAATCATGATACTACCTATAATTTGCTCTTTTCTTGAAATTACAAGGAGGTGAGATAGCCATTGTGAGATGGTGTTGCTGACATGATAATGATCAACTTTATTCTATATTTCATTCTTGCCTCAAGATTACAGAAGGCAAGTTCTTCATTGTTAAATATTGTTGCAAGTTGCTAACATTGCTCAAAATTGTATATTTACTCTTGATTATTGTTTCATAGGAGGTGAGTCATTCATTGTGAGACATAGTTGATACTGATGATGCTGATAAATCACACAGAGGGTGAGTTGTCGATGTGAGATGTTATTGAAAGTAATTATACTAATAATTTCATGCACATTCTTCCCTATGGCTTGAAATTATAGATGGTGAGTTTTTTATTATTGAAAGTAATAATGGTAGTAATGTTCTTTGGGTCTTCATTCTTGTTTGTAAATCACAGACAGTGAGTTACCACTTGGAGATATTCAGCAATAACCTTACTGATCTATTAATGTTGTTATCTGGAAATACCAGATAGTCAGTTTCTTCAATTTGTAGTTATCTTGAGACATGCTAACAGTTACATATCCATTCTTTTTCCTTATGTGGAAATTATAGAAGGTTATTGTAGACTGCAAGATTTTTGTGATGATACTGATTTTTTTCATCTTCATTTTTACTTTGGTTCTGATATGACAGGATGTAAGTTAACAATTATATGTATATGATGACACTAATATGTTGTTTCTCATTTTTTGACTTTCATGCCTCCAGGTGGTGGGTCTTTCACCATCATTAGTGTAAATTATAGATTTGATAATGTGATGACACTCTGGTATTCTCTGATTGCAGTTGGTGAGTGAAAATACTTATATATAAAGAACCATGATGCTGATGTTTTTGCATTCATTTCATGGGTGATATAGAAGGTACACTACATAATGAATTTACAACACTAATGATCTTCCATTTACTTTTTGTTTGTTCACAGAATGTAAGTTGCATGTTATACTTTATGTAATTTTTGATAGCTATCTAATTATTTAATATGTTCCAGCTTGTAAGTTTTCTTATTTTAGTATATTTGCAAAATTCACATTGTTATTACATTACAGGATG
Organism: Leccinum pellstonianum; assembly: GCA_038091735.1. Lineage (NCBI taxonomy): Eukaryota > Fungi > Basidiomycota > Agaricomycetes > Boletales > Boletaceae > Leccinum > Leccinum pellstonianum. Next base: position 2,439 of record JBBPPA010000273.1, on the reverse strand, counting down.
TAAGTTTTGATCATAATCAATACTGATTTCTGGTTCACTAATTGTATATTCATATTCACTCATAAATCAATTAGCCTGTATGTATATGTCAAACAAATCAATATTGATGATTTCTCACATTCATTTTTATTAATAGGTGGTAATCTAAGCTTTTAAAAATTTTATATCCAGTGCTTTATTTGACATGTTCCATTGCACTAGACTGTTCCAGATCATACAGTATGTAGATCTATTTAATTGTCTTTTAATCTTACCACTTCCTTGTTAGTCTTCCATTGAAAAGAGTAACACTTCTTTTCTAAAGCCAAACAACATAGTATGTTTACTGTTGAATTTCTTTCATCAAGATTTAATTGAAAGCAATAGATAAACATTGGCACAAAAAAGAAAATTCTTGAAACCAGCATTGGTATATTTCTTTCAATGATTTGTTTAAAAATTCTTAGTAACAACACTACTTGTTCACTTTATGCTACAGATATCTTGCTCATTCTAGAGCATTCTTTCCATCTATTCCAACAAAATGATCTTCAACCAATCTTATCTGCTGCTCAAAAGTACAAGGCATCAAGCATACCTATGGAAGTCAGAGCAGCCATGATGGAAAAATCTAAGGAGTATGGAGAAGCATCCATAGAGAAAAAAGTGGACATAATCATGGAAGATGTCATTCTTAAGAATCGAATGAGTCAGCTGATGAGATCTTGTGATGTTTCATATATTGATTATTCTGTTTTAGAGACTACATAATGCTGATTGTTTGCTATCAAGGCTATCATATCAAGTTGTTTCAAAGAGCAAAGGAACCTGAAAAAATGGAAAAATGGAAAAAGAAAAATGGAAAATGGAAAATGGAAAATGGAAAATGGTTTTTGTGACAAAGACTCGAAACCTGTAACTCTGAGTGGCATTCATGTATATGTTCATTTTCTTGAAGACCTGTTGAAATCTATAGTGTTGCTATCTGTAAGTACACCAAGGCAAATATTGCAACAATAAAAGTTGAAGTGAACTCTGACATGCATTTGACAATATATGGAAGCATTGAAACACTTGTTCAAAACTAAGAAAGTAAAGAAGACATAGCTTTGACAACTGTTCATTATCTCAGTTATGTAGGGCAAAGTTGTTCCTTTTTCCCACTACAAAGAAACTGCTAAATGCTACATATAAGAAGTGACAGGTAATACATTTACAGTTATTTGTTCTCTTGAAAAACCACAATCTTGTAATACTGAATGGTAAGTCTTTGTTCCGAAAGAGATACTTGTCAAGGAAGTCAGTGACAAGTTTTCATGTCCACCCAACCATTGCCTACATGGCACAGCAAGCACTATGCACTCATATGGTTAGATTACTATGTTCAGCCAGCATAAACACATTCCTAACCATTAATCCCAACCGAACCTCGGTGCCCCTACCGGCTAGTACCAACCATCGAAGAGCCCGAAGAGTGAGTAGGCCACATCCTCAATGCACAACGTGGTGCGCTGCGCCGCCCGCCTCATCTCTCAGCCACGCAGGTACACCTCGGTGAAAAGCTGCGTATATCAGCTTTGGGGATGCCTGTTGCTTTGGTGATAGAAGCGACGACCGTCACGGTCGTTGTCATTGTAGGTGACGCGCTGGTCCTCGCGACTCTTGCGACTCTCCCTTGGGGCACGTTCTTCTCTGCAGCCTTCTACGACAGTGGGCAATGCAAACTCCCTCTCCCTCTCCCTCTCCCTCTCCCTCTCCCGTTCTCATTCCCGTCCTCGTCCAGGCTGGATATCACCGTAACGCTCGCGCGACTCCCGTTGCACCGTGCCAAGACACCAGCACTACCGAGGGGCACATACACCTGGATGGGCTCCTGAGCCGTCGTCACCAGCGCCGGCGTGAGCATGAACTGTGTGTTGTATGCATCCGTCGGCTCGAGCGGCTCACAGTACGTGGGCACAAGCACGAGCCGGATCCGCACGCCCAGCTTCGTGAGCGCGTACGCGTGGTCGCCAAGCGCTACGTTCGACGGCGCGATCAGCATCTCGCCCGGACCTTGACCTTGACCCTGCGCCTGGGCTGCTTGGGAAGATGCTCTCGGCGATGCTCTCGGAACGTTTGAGAAGCTTGAATGATTGAAATGGAAGCTTGCGGGGAATAACACAACGGCGCGGACGGCAGCGCGAGGGACCACTTTGATGCTTTACCCGTCCACGCAAAAAAAGTCGGGGTCGGTGCAATGCTCCGCGATCGCGCTCACGAGTTTTTAAAACGCGCGCGCGCCCTCGCCGTAGGCGATCGGTATAGTGATATCGAAAAGCCCGAGGAGTGAGTAGGCCACGTCCTCGATGCGTGACGTGGTGCGCCGTGCCGCCCACCTCATCTTCTCGGCTACGCGGGTACAGCTCGGTGAGAAGCTGCGTACGTCGGCTTCGGGAATGCCTGTCACTTTGGTGATAG
>JBBPPA010000272.1:0-26859 GCA_038091735.1 Leccinum pellstonianum | reverse complement strand
TTCACCACCCAGACCAGTCTGGGCCCTGTCACGTGCCACCCGGCACGATCACGGGTTCAGCTTGGCCTCCCCCACCTCTGGGAGACCCTCCTTGCATACGAAGACGGACGAGAGCCGGAAAGACACACTTCTAGACGCGACGCTCATCAATCTCTCCGGCTCTGGGCCAAGAAATACTCAAGTGGGCGAACAAAAGGGCGGAGGTAAGCTGGGCTCGCGTGCGTTCAAGGACCCCTCGTTGACGACGGGTGTGTACGTGTTTGACCTGTTCGAGGCTGGGGCGTATGAGGATCAGAGGCAGAGCGGTGCGTGTGATAAAGGGAAGTTTTGGCGGAACGAAACGAAACGCGACTGACATTGGACGAACAGCCAAATTAGTGATTTCTTCGCAATCCATTGGAATTTGGGTCACCCTATCGTTCAATCAATTTACTGATGTCTCAACAAAATTGAAATAAAATAGGTGAAATAAAGAACGCCCATCAACCTGCCTTGGGCTGAACCTGCAACGCCTCCTCCAGCTCCCTCACCCTCGCCTCCCACCCCTTGGCTTCCTCCAAACGCCCTTCCAAACTCCGAATCTCCTCCAACACACGAATGAGATCGCCAGCGGCCGGTACACCATCCGACAGGGTCGTCATTGCGACTGGCTGTGACGAAAGGGCAACATCTGTAGAAACGGAGGAATCGGTGTCGGCAGCGGGCTCCGAGGAAGATGAGGAGGGCCCGATAGGAGTAAACGTCCATCGACCCGTGCCGTCCCCGACGAGCGTCAGCAGGTGCGTGTGATACTTCGTCAGTGCAGGTCTGAATATGCCAGATCAATCCTCGCCACAAAGACAACCCCGGTAGCTCGGCATACCTCAAAGAGATCGTGATGAGCGAGATACCAAGCGACTTGGCATGCTCGTACATCCGGCCTTCAACATCGCTCGATACAGCACTAGTACACTCTACACCCATCCGAATCAGCGCGAGCGCAACATTGCAGTCAAAAGCACGTACCGTCCAAAATGGCAAACTTCGGCCGATGATAAAACACGCGCGAAAGCGCCATCTAACAAAGCACACAATCAGCAAACTGTAACTGTGACGAACCACGCGACGTTACCCGCTGCTTCTCCCCCCCGCTCAACACGTCCCTCCATTCCTTGACCGTCCCCCACCCGCCTTCTCTCTCGACTAGGTACCCAAGATAGGCCGCTTCCAAAATCGCTTGCAACTCCTTCAACCCCTCCTCCGCGTTTCCTCCGTGAACGACATAAAACTCGCCAAGCGTCTGGGGATAAATTACTTGCTCCAACAACGAACCCGCCACCATGTATGCGCGCTGCGGGACGACGAACACGCCAGGTCTTGGACGCCCGCTTAGAGTGTCCAAATCGGAAGTGGGACGCGTGACGTGCGCACCAGCACCACTTGGTGCCCAGAGACCTGCCAGGACGCGTGCAACGGCGGTTTTACCCACGCCATTGGAGCCCGTGATCATCAGATGCATACCGGGGTGAAGAGAGAGACTCAAAGCCCGGACGAGGTTCGTTCCAGATCGAGAGAGATCATCCAAGGGTTCCGCGTCCTCGTCAGAGGTAATATCCCTATCCTTGGTGGAATCGTTAGAAAGCAGCGCGAGAGAAGGGATGCAAACGTCGGCATCCCGCAGCGCAAAGGTATTGCCGTCTCCCGAAAGAGCGGGTGGAAGAGCTTTAAGATTATGTAGGGTAGACAGTAGGGTATATATTCTACACGCAATCTCAGCATCATCCACATCACAAAGTAATTGGCTTCGGGCCCACCTTCCGGTTAATCCAGCGAGCTCGACTAAATCTTTGTATGCGTACATGAGCCGCCCGCCTGCGTCTGCGAGCGAAATGAGAAGTCTACGATTAGAAATATAAGCTGCATCAAACAGGTCAAAACGAATCCATATCGAATCAAGGCTGGGATGACTTACTTTCTGTGCGACCCGCGACGACGCCATCACTGGCAGCTCGGTCCCTGCCCTCGCCTTGCTTGCGGGTAATCAGCAACGGCACGGCAATAAGCCCGTACCCAGCAGCACTCCATAGATACTTGATCACGAAATCCTCGGTCCATTCGTATGCAATCCGGATCTTGTAGATAGAATTAACGTGTTTGATCAGGCGGAGGTAAGCGCGAGTGAGGATGTCGCGCTCGAGGGGACCCCCGTTGTAAAAGCTGAGCATCCACATTGTCAGAGGAGCATATATGCGTTATAAACGGGTACTCACGCGACTTCCTCGCTCTCTCTTCCCACTCGACCGACGCCGGCGCGATAATCGCCCTCTAACCGAGCTTCTACAGCAGCAAGACGACCGAACGCAGGCGTGACTGCTTGAAGAGTCTGCAGAAACAGTATCAGATACCCGCCACAGAAAGAGGACTGCAGCATCACCTTGGTCGTCAAATAATAGTTTACAAATAGCAAAACTGTGCCCCTAAACCCGAGGGAACGCGAAAGCTGCGACGTAAAGAGCAATAAATCAAGAGATGGCTTCATTAGATTCCCGCTGTATGCGTGCGTAAGAATTCGGACCTGGACGCCACTGTCCTCGGGAGAGACGTACTATATGCCAGAAACGCTCTCTGCCCATGACTCGACGTCGGCCGTGATATACTGGTCGACGCCCTGAAGCGGAACACGGTAATAGCGGAGGTACGGCGCGGAGGAGAGGTAGAGGTCGAGAATATACCGTGTGAGACGGTCCCTAAACCGAAGCGAGAGTCTCGACTGGAGGTAGCGGATCTGTCACATGGGTCAGCGCCCGGCTCTATAGGGTCAAAAGGCCTACATACCATGGAGTTGGTGTATATGCTCGGCACGGCCAGGGCGAACCAAAGTGCCAAGCCCTTGAGGAAGCCATGGCCGTCTGCGGTGACGAGAGCGCGAACGATCCGACCGTCGAGTTTTGCTACCGCCACGCTGAGGACTGTCCGAAGAACGAGGAATAAGGAGTGCGCGACCAGTAGGAGGGACTCGCGAGATCGGATGGAGGGGATGACGATTCTGAGGAGGGATCTGAGCTGATTCCACGATGAGAGGGAACTCGATGACATCTTGACGTGAACATTCGAGGGGAGAAAAGAAGATCTGAATACGAGAAGAGAAGCGAAGATGACTAGGAGAGGCTGTCTATTCGACGAGAGGACTCGGATACTCATTGCAAGACGAATACATGTGATTATCAACTACTCCCACGATCTAGTGGAGAGGAGGGTTTGGTCGAAAACGAAAAGTCAGGCACCACACAAAAGAATTGCAGGCACGTCCCACGATCATGTGACATGCTTATGAAATTTATTTGGTACTGTCGTCGTAGTACTAGATCTGTGATGAGGGCTTGATCAAGAAGACACCACTGGACAATGCGCCTCATTGATCGTGATTCAAAGAAATCATTCGGGTCGTCAGTCTCTGATGCTGTCATGGATTCTATGGCGAGACTGGCTGGCGAGACTTTCCACCGTGATCGTAACGTCATTCAGCCTGTAAGTTTACATGAAAGAGCTTCGTTAAATTAGAAATGCATTCTAGTCCAAGAACGATTCCTATCATATCCTGGATCCATCAGGAGCCAGGGATTGGAGCCTGGCTACTCCAAACTTATCCATTTCACGCTCCGACACATATCCACAGCATGATCACCAGATGGTATATCCCCAGAATCAGAGAAACCCGCAACTGTGCCGACATCGTGTCCGTCATGGCAGCTATCGTCAACACCACCAACGCGACACGCTGTTGCCGCATGTGATCCCAGCACCACGCAACAGAGACCGCCTGTGTACACCAATCAAAACAACACGGCGAAATCATGGGGAGGACGCTACCTTGGCCGCTAGCATGCACGCCTTTGCACTCCCCACAAAGGTCTCGTATGATGTGGGACGTATCCCTAACACATGCCGGACTTCCTCAATCAGTCGTACAAGCCTTCCTCGATCGTCCTCGGGCGACAGCGACGGTAGGCGAAGTAGCGGACTCTTGTCGCTCCTCTCACTCGATGGAACCCGCGTGTCATTCTCGTCCCATTGTGCGGATGCTTCGCAGTGACGTGCTTCGCGGACGGGAACGGGTGGTAAAGCACGTGGGCTGCTTGGGCTCAGTTCCCGACGCACTGTATCGGGCGACCGTTTGACAGGGATCAATGATCCCGATGACCTTCGAGGCAGTGATGTCACCGGATTGAACTGAAACGTCGACATTCAGGTTGTCCACTCTCTGTCTCGAGTTCTCGTATACGTACCCTGCCTTCCCGCATCGCGCTCGCGATCCGCTCGCACGTCGGACGCACAGACGGATTGACGCTCAGCAGGCCCTCCAATAGTATCAGGAATGCCCGCGGAAAATGTCGACTCTCAAACGTCGAAACCAAGGAGGGCGCGGACCGGAATCTGAGGCTCTCGTCAATCCTGCTCGAGACTCAGAACCGCACCACTCACCCAGGATAAGTCAGAATTTCCTTCTCCAGGTTGTTCATCTTATCCGCGTCGTCATTGGCACTCGCTTCACCTTCTGTAGCATAACGGAACGGCAGTCGGAAAAAAATCATTTTGTAGAGGATCATCCCCAACGACCACATGTCAGACTTTGAATCAACTTCGTGAAGAAGACCTGTCCGAGGAGAAGGTAGCGACTCGGGCGATGCATATTCCAGCCTAGAGCAACAAACGTGGAGAATCTCCTTGGCAGCATCGGAAGAGAACTTACGTCCCAGTGTTTCCAGAACGCGAACCAGAAGAGTGGATCATGTCCCGAGACGTACCAAAATCCGATAGCATCGCTCGAGGTCTAGACATTGTCATCACCAAAAGAGAAGTAAAAAGTAATCGGAATACTCGCATGAGCTTGCCTTCGTCCCAAGTTAGTAGCACGTTCCCTGGTTTCAAGTCGAGGTGCAGAATCGACTTGTCGTGCTATGCGACAAAGATGTGTCATCGTCCAACGCGAATATTGTGGGCTGATTCGCCACGAACCAAAAACGCAAGACCTTCGACTACATCGGAGAACAGGCTCTTCACTTCTTCCGCACTGAATAGGTGGACAGCTTTTAAGCTCGGTCGTCCGGTTACGCGGTTACCAGAACTCTCTTCCATTTCTCGGCGAAGACGCTCGCGTTCTTCGGGCGGTGCAGACTTCATTGCACGAAAGGCTCGGATCCGCGCTGAAGGTGACTGGGGGTCAGCCGGAGACTCGGGGGAGGAGGTAGATGACCGCATGTGAGGCAGTCTTGTGGGGCGTCCCAGCCGGACATCGATCAGGTCATCCAGACTATCGATACCAGACTGTAAGGCGGGTGATAAACTAGACCGAGAGGTCGACGTGCCTTCCCCCTTCTGCCCATTGCATCAACACGCTGTAAACACTTGTTAAACTCATCTACGAAGACGACCGTCGCGCAACTCAACTGTAGGGTAGGTACTTTGGGCCCAAACGCAGAGAATTGGCATGCTTCCAGCCACGCGTGATGATAAGTGATGATATTCTTGTGACGGAGCGTTTCCAGCAATCGAATCTGCGAGGGCACCGAGGTTCAGCAAACATGATCGATTAGGATGCCTCACGCACGAACCTCACGCAATATACGAAGAAGGTACGTATGAGATTCTCCGACGGCGATCTTTTTCACCGCAAAGTGTCCTAAAGTGAAAGAGTATGAACTCGTCCGAACAACGATAGCACTCTTTCGATGCGCACCTAGCGGATTGCCGTCCAACACGTGCTACAAAAAGGAAGCGTTCGCGATTACGTTTCAGCAAACGCGACGCAAGGGGACGAGACAGAAAGGAATGCACCTGACACAGAAAAACGGTCCCGTTCGCGCCCATACCGAGCCGATACTCTTCTTGGAAGAACGCCTTGAAGTACCCTTCCGCCATTGCCTCGCGCGGAAAGCCGGCGGAGGAGGAAGAGGGAGTGGCGGAGGGATGGTTTCCGTTTCCCAGGGGAAGCGTCGGTGGAGTCGACGGGCGCGAGCTCTCGTTCGCGATTGCCAACAGCTGGAAATAGTTGGTTGCTCGGATGTAGGAAGTGCCATCTCCACGGCGGCGGCGGTGGCGGCGCACGTCTTCTGCGTTGTCGTCGTCCCCGCCTTCGACGTCGGACCCGCGGACCTCCTCCTCCTCGTCAACACGGTGCGTGTCACGTCCGAACCCCGACGGGAGCGGTCGGTGGCAGAACGGACAGGATGAGCCCGCGTTGAGGTGGGGAAGGGAATCGCGCACGCCTTGATGCCGCACCACGCTGGACGACTTGTGGTAATGGATCGACAGGGCGTGCGACGTGGGGTTGTATAGGACGACTTGGTTGGAGGCGTGCAGGATAGGATGCCATTCGGGTTCGACGGGTGGGGGTGAACCTGAGGGAGACAGGGTTATTAGGGCTTGGTTCGGGGAGGGAGGTGAGCTTTCTTCGAACATGGGTGTCGTGCGGCGTGGGTGAGTCGTGTCTCGGGTATGACCACTGCGCTTTCGAATGAGTGGCTCAAATTATTGACGAGTGGAGTAAGTACTTCTGATCTCCGAAAAAGGAAATGGTATCGTGCTCTCCGCCTCAACTTTTCTCCTCGACTTGTCGCTGTGGAACGCGCTGTGGAGAGCATCAGAACTTGAACCAAGTGGTTTAGTAGGTGGTTCTAGTACCCGGAGCGCAGTCTGCACAAATGCTCAAAGCCACCGAAAACGGTTACAGCCTGTATCACAATCACCCTCTGCCTACCATCCACCCGAGGGCCTTATCTCCGTGACTAAGCCCCTTCAACAATTGACGTGGATCATCCGACGCATCTTACCGTGTCGGAGGTGTGCGAGAACAGAAACACATGATGGGATCATTGCGTACCAAACATCGCACCCTCAAGATCTGGGGAGACCAGGGTCCAAACGCATTGCGCCCCCCAGCTTCCTCACTCCAAACAGCGCCGCTCATTTCGCTCTCTATACACCACAGGCGCACACGCCTGATGCATTATCGCCGGTGATATGCGTCATATGACTCCTCGTGGTACACTGATCAGTAAACCCCTGACACTCGTTCGCAGGATGGACCTGCACTGGGTTGTTCTGCTGCGGTCTCTAGCACGCTTTTGACCCCGCATTGATCGGGATGATCGCCACGTTTCTTGTCATTTTCCTGTCGAGTCATACGTACGTCGCTCTTAAGAAAGGATACGTGCGTATCATGATCGAGACGCGTTCAAGTTGCTCCACGGGACTCGTTTTCTCGCATCGCTTTCCTCTTGACTTTTGGGTCTCCGCGTGCGCATACACGCACTGTACCTGATCCGAATCTTGGCTCGATGATCGATATTTTCAATTTTGAGTCGCCAAAGAACCACGTCTCCCTCGCGCATCATTCCGTTAGCTTGGGTGTTTCAAGCGCACATCAATGCACCGGCGCGCCGGTTACAAAATTAACACCGCTGATGACATCGATATTACCATCCCAGCTGCGCCAAGCTGTGGAGATATATGAAAGGTAACAATTGTCGCGGGCGTTTGACCGCACGTGGCCATGGCATAGACAAGGATAGTACTTCCAGGCACGGCTCTTGAGCCAGCGGAACCGCTAAACTAAGCTTAACGACATTAAATGCACGTTGAAACTGGGGTCGTTTCATGTTTCATGTGCTGCCAGGGGTTAGACTCTCCATTCACCTGGAGTGGCGATTGAACAGCGCCACAACGAGGTCCAGACAAGGGGCAATACATCTCTCTTGAAACACGAGCAGTACTTGTTCATCACTCGTTGATCCTTTATCGAAACAGCCTGCTCTCGAGACGGAAGTATACTGCTGTGCCTACTGCCGGCGTGCGCGATCCGGTGCGTGGACTCGGAGCATGTACTACAACGGGGAGATAAGCTCACCAGAGTTGGATGTATGCGCGTAATCTTGACCATCAACCAACGATTTTGATGGGATGATTCGGATGGCACGTCCTGTCGTCTAGTCAACTCGTACGCCCCAACAAACGCCGCGGGTGAAATTACAGTAAATTATTTAAAAATCGTCGCGGCTCCAGTTTGAGCCTCCTTCTGATCCAAGACGCCGCCTTCCCCGGCGTGTCGATACTTTAATGCCTGTCAGTCATCGAATCTTACCACCACATCTTTCCCTCTGACTCACTTTGCGTCCGTTGCGTTCCCCCGACGTAAAGGTGAGCAAACGTCCAGCAGTAACTCCGAGGGGTTGTTCCCATATTTATTCCACCGTGTCCCGTCCACCCACTCGCCCGCCCCCTCACAGCAAAGGAGAGAACCCATGCACACGCTATTCAGACAGTGTCCGATGGTCCTGCAATCACCAGAGTCCTCTGGCCTAGTCACATCGCCATCGCCATCGCCATCGCCACGTCTAGGTGAGCACATGACCTCAAACAAACAAGTTTGGCCACTCACCTTTGATTTACCAGAGGTCGCTCTCAGACGAGGAGGCGTCCATACGCCCGCTAGCTCTTCGTCCTCAATCACCCAGCCGTCTTCGGCCGATCCACCACGCTCCGCATCCAACGAGTCCCTCCCCCAAACATCGGCCCCTCGTCCCCAACCATCCCGATGGAATCTGTCCATATCACGGCCAACTTGCCACACGCCCAAGTCGAGTTCGAGAGACAGATGCCGCGATGAAACAGTCGAGCCATACGACGCCAAGCGAATCCGTCCAGATGACTCCGCCGTGTATCATGGCGACTCACCAATCAGGAGACCCAAAACAATCTGGTCGACCGACGACTCCTTCCTTCCACGCGCCAAACCCCCACCCCCGCTCAAACGCATCTCCCACGAGCGAACGCGTTCTGCGGCCAACATACGCACGCCAGAACATCCATCGTTGCCCGACCGATCGTCCTCTCGCGCGTCTTCAAAGCGTTCGAAACCGTCCACCGAGCACATCCGTCCCTGGAGTCCGAGTTTGGATATGCCGATTCTCGATATATCCAGCGAGCACAACAATCCCGTTGCTGACTCAGACGACGAGCAGCACGCGTTCGCGCGGTCCGCTAACCGAATGACGGTTGTCTCGGAAATGTCCGAAGTTTCGGAGATCTGCTTCTCTCCTGCCGAGTTCCCATCTAGCTGGAAATGGATGCCTCCGTCCGACTGGGCTGGGCCATCAACAAGCAATTCGATAGGCGAGGAGGCGAGAGAGAAGTCGAAATCGCCGGATAGACAAGGGTCTCCTGGCGAAAAGAGTCCCCAGAGCACCGCAAAGGAGCTTAGTTTCCAAGTTTTGGCACGTCTCAACCATGCCCCGTCTCGCAAGAAACTGAGGCCAGACAGCTCGGCGGTCGTTGAGGAGGGAGGTAGCACTGACAGCTGCGATGGCCATCCGGCGTCAAAAGTGCTCAAGGTCAAGTGCTACGAGCGCAACGGTTGGCAAGAGAAGCGCATGGCTGACGTCATTCCGATCCTAAGGAAACTCAAGTCAAAATAGCTTCGAGTATGGGGACTGAGATCGCGAGACACGCGGTCATGTTTATCCTTTTTTTTTCTTTTCTTTTTCTCATTTCTTCCTCGTGGGCTCAAGGGAATGCCATTGTATAGCATAGAGTGACCCTTTTCCCTTCTCTCTAGTTTGCGACGTGTCGAGCTGATGCCATAGTTTTTATCAGAAGGTTCCCGGCGCCCGTACTCGCAATTTTGCACGCCTCTACTTATTGACCGTTTGTTCGATTATAATGTGATTGCGCACAGTGTATTACATGAAGCATAGATACGTCAACCGTTTTGCATTTTACGCGCCACCGCGCTAGTGCCAGGCATCGATCCGCAGCGCACTCACAGCCTTTTCGAGTGGCGAAGGCGGCTGAGAGCCATTCATATTGTTCCCTGCCGTAAACAGTTATGTCACGGGAGCAGATGGGCTGGCCGACAAAAGCAGTGTCAGAGTCTGAGCACAGCAATCGCGCCCCCGCCAGCACGGCCAAGGATTTACTGCGCAGTTCGGGAGGCGCGACCAATACAATGCACATTGCGTTCATTAATGACGGGATTAGCGAAGACCGTTGCTGCGGCGGCGTGTGCGAAATGGAGCGGTTATCCAAGTTGTGTCATTTACATTGTCTTCTAATGGGGAACGTGGGGAGTTCATTGCGCAGTAGGGAGATGTGATCATCGAAGACGGTATTAGCTGGGGGCCGTAAACCCGCAGCGATCGGGAGGTTAGTGGAATGGAAGAAAGGGTTGAGCATGGGACGATGTATGTACTTGTCTTCGAAGTTCTCAGCCTAGCATAGTGTGGAACGTAGTATACTGCGCAATCGGAAGGCGCGACCAATAGAAAGGACCTGATAAGTGGAAGGGCCATTGGAACGTTTATGAAATCAAGGATGGGGTTGAGCTTGAGAAGCGTGTCCGGTTATCGTACCCCAGTGAGACGAAGATGGATTCAAAGGAATAAGATGAAAGGAACAGAAAAGGGGGGAGAGGGGAGGAGGAGGGGGATTTATGTTGTTCCGACAGCAGCAGGAGGGGAGAGGGATTGTTGAAATGAATTGGGAGATGAAGGGACAGGGAGGAGAGGGGGGGAGCGGGAAACATGCGAGAAAGCCGAACACATCTCCCGGGACCTACGCTAAACCTGAACGAGCCAAAACTGCACCCCTTGCGCTCCCTGAGTTAGGCTAAGTCAGTCAAAATTCTTTGTGGCCAGTTCCGGACACCCCGGGCCAAGCTAATCAGAGCACCCAAAAAGGAATAGACCCTTGAGTCTCTCAGCTGCTTTAAAATTAGTGGTCACGTTACGAGACTGCTTTGTATTTTTGTACGCGGCGATCACCGTGGGTCGGAGTGTATACGGGTGGGTAAGAGAGCCCTTTTTTGCGAATGATCGAGGGAGTACGCGACGGCGGTGGGTGATACCAATAAATTGAGGCCAATGAAAGGCCAGTCGAGACCCCTATCCGGCTTGCTGTAGGCCCAAAATTTGCACGCGCCCCGTGGTCGGGGTGAAATAGAAGAGGAAGCCTGTTAGGGAATGGCATGAGGTCGCCGCCGTCAGTGGGTGTTTGGGTAAAATGTCAGATACTCAAAGACACCGAATATCGGTGAAAAGGGGAAAGTGGACTCGATCGCGGCAATGGGCCGACGCAGTGCCGGAGTGGTGAGAAGGGAGTTCCAGGAGAATGTCTAGCAAAAAGATGCCTCTGCTGTAGAAGCATGCACGTGTAGGCGGCTCGTTGTCTTCTTTTTTTTTCTAATCATCGCGAAGGACGAGTCGGCGGGGAAGTAAACATGTTACATAATCACCAACTCCCTACGACGGATCAAACGTCCTTCGCAAATTGCCGCCGACTGCGATTTTTTTGCCCTCACGAAATCGCCGCAGATCCTATTGTTCTTTGCCATCGAGTCATGCAACAACGTGTGGTGCCCTACAGATAACGAAATACAGAGGTGTCGCGGCGCCGGTGTGGGACTACCATCATGATCCTGCGCACTGTTGCCCTTTACGGTTGCCCTCGGACTCGCCCCGTCGTCGTACAGCGTGGTAAATACAAGAACAAAAAGGTCTTTGCATCTGCGACCATATGAACAAATTCGTACGTGTTTTCGGGGTTAACAAACCAATTCAGTACTAAATCGGACACTTGCCTGAAAATGGTATGCCTTGTTTTCCTTCACCGTGTAGGCGAAGTCATCGGGACAAGATCGCTTGGGACTGAACAACAACATCACTCGGTGTAGCTCATCTCATGAACTATACAGACGTTACGCATGGGAGGCTATGTCGATAGCTCCTCGGTAGCTTCGGGAGACTTCGGCTACATGACCGCTCCCACCCGTTAGCGCCGGTTCCTCAGATGCTGTGCCGCAAAAGCGGTGTGATGCTGGGACCCGAACGTCATTCTGCGCCTCCTCCCCGAGTTACGGATACATTCCGCGCCCCAATGAGCTCATCGTCATTAACCAGCGGACCGGGCAGCTCACACTTCCCCCCGTTGGCGGTGAGGGCATCACAGCCTTGTCTGCGTTCTCCACGAGTGCCTGCGCTCCGTAGCACCCCTGCACCAGTGCGTCCCTTTCAGATTAGACTCCGCGAGTGTCATTGACGGGTGTGTTTTCGTTATGCACTGGAAACGTAGCCTGCTAAATTAGACCCTCCGTCTGATCTGCACATTCCATCATCCTTTCCCCCGTTGGTCAAAGCGTGCTCCGGAAGAGATACCCGATTATTTAAAACTTGATGACTTCGCTCCGCGATCTTGTCCCCTGCCTAGCATCCACACTCATCATGTCGTCCTTTCCAGAGTGAGTATTAACTGTCGTCAATGTAGCTTGAACACGCTAAACTCCTATCCAGCGCATACAATTATCCCGACCAAAATGCAATGTATCACGAAGGCAATTCGGGATTGCCAAACACGCGACAAGCTGGCTCCACGGAACACTCCTGGCCATTGACTGACCCAGCTGGCGATCAGGGATACTCTCAATCACATCAATACAATCAATTGGACCCGGCTGGAACTTTACCAGGATCTCACGACGCAGAGGTTTGTTCGTGCCACAGCTTTGCAAACGCCACAGTTGACCTTTTCCCCCTCCCCGACCTGCAGGACGTGAATTACACTTTGCATCAACCTCCTCACTACGACTCTTTGCCGACCACCTCGTCAGGTCAACACGCTTCTGGGACCTACGCCACAAATCCCAATGTGGGTCCGCTCTTCCCTATGGCGCTACACCCACCGACGATTCCCCTTGACCTTTAGGACCTGAATCCTTATCTTTATCAATACCCTCAAACTGGTTATGAGAACTTTCAGCATCAGTCTGGTTACGCTCCTTACCACTCGGTTTACGACTATTCTCAACCACCTCTTACGAGCGGGGAATATCAGACGAATGGCGAGTTTGTGGTCTATACGCCTCAAACGTATCAAGACCCCCCAGCAAACGTCTATCCATACATACCATCGACACAGCAGCACTCGCTGGGTCGCAGTGGGACTGTATACCAGATAGACACCAGGGTCGCAGGGCCCCCCGCTGAAAGCTCGCTGGATGGGGCTATGGGTCGCTCACCGAGGCTTGAATTCCCCGCCCAGCACAGCCACCCATCACCTGTGGCGAGTCTGGCGACGTCCTCGAGCCACACGCCCGCCCATAGTCCAAGCCGTTCTCCAGACAGGAGGCGACTGCTACCATTGTCTGCAGACGATGATCCGCAGGTTAGTGTTGTGCACCAATTTTGCTCGCCACAGTTCAGCTGACACAGAAGTAGACAGGACGGAGGGTGGCTCCTCGCTATGATGGAGCGGAGTCTACAGCATCGGGGTCGCACAATCGTAGCCGCAGCAACTCCATTGTCCCTGGTCGCGGACGATTGATTCCACAGGAGAAATATACGACGAGCAGCATCACGGCGTCGGAGCAGCATCCATACATCACCTTCAATCTGGAGAATCCAGAGCAGATTGGGATCCCGATCATCGACATCCTGAATAAAAGTGACAGCTTTGCTCGTATTGGGGACCGCACACAGGCTTTCAGTCATATGGGGAAAAAGACTTTCACACTTCGTATTCAGGTGAGGTCGTTGGCTCGAGCGGTGGTTTTCTCTCTGGCTAACCGTTTGAATGACTGGGATTTAGTGGCCTGGGTATAAGAGTTGGTCCAAGACGATTGCAGCCTTGGATTGGACGAAAGACCGCTCCCCAATCCCGCGTGTGAAACTTGCAGAGGCAGTTGCAACAGCAATTCGGGATCTGTTCGAGGTCAGTCATAATTTGGTTCTCAGCAGCTGTATGTATACTGATATCCTCTGTCGCTTAGAAATACCACGACCAGCCGTACGATGCGGATCATGCGCAATGGAACGTCGGACCCAATGGCATCAGACTTGAGGAAGTCTGTCTCGTCTCGCTGCACCATGTCTCCAGGGGAAGTTGGCAACCTGGACTTTGTTTGATTGGACCTCGTCCTTGATGCTCCCCCATGGAACTTCTGTCACTCGCCCTTCTGCCTCTTGCCTGGTTCTGTTCTGTTCTGTTTTGCACAGCAGATTCGGCTAGTACTTGACCCGTACGATCAATCTCGTTTTGATTTTTCCGTTGTCTATTTCGATAATCGAAATAAACCATTAAACTCTTAGTTCTCGTATAAAAGGTAAGGCGTTGTGCTCTTCCGTTTGTTACCTTGCTCACGATAAGTCCCCCAACAGTTATCCTGCGCCACACTCGATGTGTTAGCGGCGGGTTCAATTGACTGCCGATATCCATTGACAACTCTCGGAACATCTGGTGGACCGCGTCAATTTAAGGATTCTGTTGTAGAATATTTGATCTCATCATCCCCGAGCACAGGTGTCGAAGCAGAGCCACCTGGTGTGGCTCATTCTCGCCATCTACAGTTGACATGTCACGGATACTGTGGCCACCTTATACCTTTTCTTCTTTCTTTCGTCATCGGGTATTCATGTACATATATTTATCGTGGATATGTATTGGATTAGATGTGTATGCTTTTCACCTCCCGGCAGGAGTTGTGTCACTTGAAACGTGTTGTTGCAAGGCTATGATCGCGGAGTTTACTCGACATCGCTGATCGACGCGGAGCCAGCTATCCGGCGGGTGTCCCGCGTCCGAACCTGCGCATTTCATCGATCAATACGCTTGTTTTGTGCTCGATGGCACAGTCGACCGACGGTGGCCCACCGCAGCCCGAGATCCCGGTCACGGCGACTGGGCCAAGTTGGCACGGACCCGGGCCGGCCCTCTCGTTCACCCTCGCCCACCCACCGCCCGTTCCCAAGTTCGGTCCTAGAGTGGGCCGGATCACCCTCGTGCGCGATGGTTCAGACGCATCTTCGTCCCCGACTGCCATCGACTCCGATATCGTGGTGGACACGCCCAACATCCATGTCAGCACCTCCCGCGGCGTCGTGCCCCATCTCTCGCGCGATCATACCAACGGATCGGACGCGATCCAGTGGATAAACGTCCCATTCGAGTCGTTGTGAGTCGACCATCTGCCTTCGTTCTGTCGCACATTCCGAGTCATTCATTCCACCTGCTGCACTACTAGTCTGGAGCAGGTTCCACCGGTCCCGACCTTGCAGGATGGCCCACACCCGTTGCACGGATTCCTGGGGTTCGACAAAGATCGGCATATCATGTCCCTCTGCCTTCGCGATCCCCTCGATACGCGGGAGATGCCGCCCAACGGCAACACACACGTCTCCGCCAACTGCATCAGGGGTGTCAAGAAGGTTTGGCTTCCATCCATCCTCACATCCTCCGGTCGTCTGATATGGTGGCGTTTGCGATCTCGTTGTAAATCATCCTCTTCACTCCTTTCTTGATAAATAATCGGGCGGGCGTAACAAAATAAATAGGTGACGCTGTCCGATTGGCGCACGTATGTCTACAAGACACGACCAGACGTCGTTTTCGCGCTCACCGACACGCCGTTCACGCCACTCCCGTACTCTCAAAAACGCATCACGAAGAGCATCGAGCGAAGTGCGGCGTGGCTCGCAGATCTACTTCGACCGCTCCCCGCCACCGCACCTCGTTCGTCAGATGAACCACCGCCGGCCGCGTCTAGACTGTCATACCACCCGCTCAATGTCTTTGTCCAAATGGCAGGTGGAACCTCCATCCCCGCGCGCGAAGCGTTCGCTTATACGCTCCGCGAAACGCTGCACGGTCCTGAAGCAGACGTCGCCAAGCCCCTCCGATCTCTCGATGAAGGCGTCGCCGGCTATGCCTTTGACCTCGTTGTCCTGCGCGGCCTCAAACCGAGCCCTAATGTTCCGCAGCACCAGAGCCTCCCCGGCGGCCTCCTCAGACTGGAGGAAGGCGCTCTAGATGTGCTGCAGCACTCCGAGTCCATCGCAGAAGCACCGACCCCGACACCGCCCCAGGCGTCAAGCATTTTGTCCATAGCCACTACCGAACTGACGTCATTAGCTCCGCCACCCGACATCGTGTCCCTGCTCAAGGCATCCCTCGGGGAGCTCCCGCAGCACAAACCGCGCATCGTGACGGGCGTGCGGTCGCCACATGAGATGCTTCGCCTTGTGCGCGACGTGGGAGTGGACCTATTCGACGTTGGGTGGGCGATGCACTTTGCCCACCTTGGAGTCGCTCTGGACTTTATTTTTCCCGCGCCGCCGCCCCTTGCGAGCGATGACGGGGCAGGGGAATATGAGGCGCGGCGA
Organism: Leccinum pellstonianum; assembly: GCA_038091735.1. Classification (NCBI taxonomy): domain Eukaryota; kingdom Fungi; phylum Basidiomycota; class Agaricomycetes; order Boletales; family Boletaceae; genus Leccinum; species Leccinum pellstonianum. The sequence continues at coordinate 10,675 of JBBPPA010000272.1, read as the reverse complement.
CGGCGCCTTGGGCATAACCTGTACGACCCGGTCTGCGCTCGCCAGTTCGTGCGCCTCGCGGACACGCTCGCGGGTGCGGGTGAGAGCGAACGTGTAGATGGTGTCATCGAAGCGGCGCGACAAGTCTGTCTATGCATTGCATGTTCGCCGTGCTCGCCGCCCACGCAAATCCTGCACAGCGCCGTTGACCAGGACTCGTATACCATCGCCGGAGTGAGCGAGAAAGAGGTGGTGCGGTACGAGAAGCCGTTTACGCGGGCGTATATCCATCACTTGCTTCAGACGCATGAAATGTCTGCACACACGTACCTCGTTGCGCACAACCTGGCAGTTGTTTCGGCGTTCTTGGCTGGCATTCGCGAGGTGTGCGGAGGGGAATGCGGGAGCACTTTGTTTGCACTCGAGGTGGAGAGGTTTAGTTATGCATATGATGAGAGTGGAGGGTTGTTTTTGGATGCGAGGAAGGATTGGGAGTATGTTGATAGGGCGAGGGGGAAAGGAAGGCTCTCTAGAGAGAGGGAAAAGCAAAAAGAATGACCAAAACGGTTGATGAAGCGATACCATCAGCGAGGAATAGAAATTCATCTACACTTCCAAATCTTATATACCCACTGGGAGGTTCCGTGCTTCTAGAAGGCGACCATTACTCACACGAGCTGGAATACTGCGCTGACCAAGTAGGAGGAAATTGTAAGTCAAGTATTGGCTATGACAATTATAATTCTATGCAATGCAACATCTCTATCCCTTGAAAAAAAAGAGTTCAGCGGGGTCAGTTCAATGAGAAACGAACACGAATTTACCTTTGACACCTTGCAAAGGTCAATTGCGCTAGTGGTTTGCCTCCCTCGCGATCTGTGCTGCGTATGGGTTCTTGGGATCCTTGGCGTAGGCTTCCGCTGCAGGCAGAGGTGAATATCGAGCGTAAAAAAGGGGAAAGTGGGACGTACAACGAACACCGAGCTCTTGCATCTTGTGGACTAGGTAAAAGGTGATGCCAGAAGCCAGGATGAAGGGTGCCATTGGCTTCATGACCTGTCAAGACACACACACGAAGTCAGCGATGTATTGCAAGTCAACGGAGAGACGTACGGGGGTGTTGAATCGGCCCCTCCAGAAAAAGATGTATTGCAGCATTTTTGTTGTTCAAGGACTGAAGTGAGAAGGGAATAAACCGGAACACGACTAGCTAATTCCCACGGTATGTCGCTTCCATGATCTCATCTCGCCGTCTGTTCTCGTCTACGCCTTGCAATCGAAGGAAACATCAAGCAGATCACTACGCAGCCCTCTCAATACCGAGGACGGCTACAAAGGCACAAATAAAGACGAGTTACTACCAGGTCAGATAGCGAATATTAAACATCACACAGACCCGACTTAACTTGACATTCCCAGCTGAGCAAGAAGTACCATCCGGACGCCGCCAAAGACAGCGCTTCACAATCCAAATTTCATGCCGTGAGCGAGGCGTATGCCATCCTGGGTGACGACAGAAAACGGTGCGCCCCCGTTTACCTTTTACCTTTCCTTCGCTGACCCTTTCTAGTCGTGAATACGATCGTTCCCTCGGCTCACCCTTCCACGCACACCATACTCCAGGACAACACCCCCAAGCGACAACCACCAGAAGTTCTCAACAACACGGCTTCAATCACCCTTGGCCCACCCACCCCAGAGCCCGCCCTCGGGATCCTCATGCAGCACGTCATGACAACCTCCACGAACACCCAGGGCCGCGTCCAGATCCATTCACGAACCCCTTCGTGCAGAAATCTACGGGTTACCGCCGCTCCGCCCCTGGTGCTACTCCGAGTTCACATTCGAGCAACGCTCGCACGAATTCCCAGCCGGGTGGATTCCACAACGCAGGACACTCGTCCTGGACGGCGTCGAGCGCTGAGACAAGGCGTCCCTCGACATCTGACGGTCGTCCGACCCAAGACCAGGCTGCGGCAGAGAGCGGCGTAATGCGTGCGCTCGGCGCATCTGGTCTCGTTGGCGTTATCATGCTCGTCACTGCAATCGCATGTAATTCGAGACCGGCATAATATATAAGCTTACATGTATGCATAGAGGTTGAGTACCTGGTATGCGTTCCTCGCCCATTACAGTTGTACGACAAGTGAAATGTATCGACTTTCAACAGGGTGTATGGAATGCCATCTCGAGGTCAAGGGTGACTTGTCCGCTGTTCTCTGACACTGGGGGTCGGTAATAACGATAGATGCGCTCTTCTCCTTGGGGCGGAAAAGTTGTCACTGGATCCAGAAATGGCGCACGTAATTGTCCCCGCGCGCGCCTCCGTCCCTCTCCTGCGGGGCGTACTACAACAGGAACGCGTCCCGTATACGAATTCGGAATCCTGCGAGGAGATTTCGATTTCTTCGGCAAAGGCACCCACTTCTCGTCATCCTCGAATTCGCGGCCAGGAACACGGCAAAGGTAGTGCTCCGCAGACAGATCGTTCGGATCCACGAGCTCGTCCTCTCCACGCCAGGTCTGAAAGTGGACGCTAAGCACATTGGCGAGGGTCTGGCAGGATGTATTGAGGTCAAATCGTCTACGTTGATGGACACCCGTGAATGGCTCGCTGTTCGTCGTCACGATCTCCTGGGCTCGAATCTCGTCTGGTGTTGAATATGGCATGACGACGGCATGACCGTATTATATGGTATGGCAGATTCCCATCGCATAATGTTGCACGCAATACGGAAGTTGACATGGACACGCGGTTCCGCCAGTTGAAGGAGTCCGGGCTACCGCATATAGCAGCCCACTTCTCTGACAAGGCACCCCCGACACAGAACGAGACGTCCAACGACGCAGAAAACCCACGTGCAGGTCCAGTCCTAGTGACGATTGCGGTGATGACCTGACTCTTCGTTCCTACCAAGGCGTCATCAGCATGGTGAAAATAGCCTGAATCGCTTCAGGTCGTACCTACAGAAAACATCAGGCCGTTATCGGCACTGATTTCTACAGAATCGTTGGTGACTGGGACCAAGAAGCTCTTTGCAAAATTTTCTCCGATGCCCCGGTTGCCGAAGCTAGCCCTCGGGGTGCGCGAACAGGATCGTTCCGTGACTGGAAAGCTGTCAATCCCGCGGATACTTCTTTCGTTGTCCCGTCCGCGAAGGACATCTGAGCAAAGTACTCATACATCCACCCGACATTCCTAATCTACAATTCAAACCCGACCTCTTCGTTGCGGAGTCAGAACCTGTGAAAAAAAGGATACACATTGTTCTGCAGTGTGCAGTCGCGGAAAGCAGCGAAATAATCTAGGGACCAAGTTTACCGGTTGCATTCGCGGGAAAAGTGCCTGTGCTCCTTTCCTCCAGCCTGAGAAGGCGGTCGAACTACTAGAACAGGGATGGGGAATGTTTTGGAACCAGATTGATCGCCTGCGCTCCCCGCTGGATGATGTCATTTCGTCTGACCTGGCAGGGAAATCCCTTGCAGACGAATCCACCCGGATAACTCCACTTATTCACAATGCGATCAATTCAACTGGCGCTGATCAGCACGATTGACTTTGCCGTATTGACCACGAATTGCATACAGTGACGATTAATATTCGAATGTCACCGGGCCGCAAACGCTTTCTCCTGCCATCCCTCTTCTCCGACATTCAACTCGCGGCCAGCTGTGGACCAGTGATCATCGTAAAATGCAAGCCAACATCGCTGCGATGCGCTTGTTGCTTTCGTTGACAAAGATCCGTAACTACGGATTCTAACTGTGCGAAGATGATGGATGTTCGGTCGTCTTCTGCGGGAACTCTGGGACGATGTCGAGTTCCTTCGAACGACAGTACCAGCCCGATCGCGCATCTAGTGGTGTCCCACAGCCTAGTTTTCTCTGTTACCGTTGCATCCTGCTGGTCCGTATCGGAAGGGCCAACGGAATCTTTCCCATCTCTATGCTTCTTCCTCCACCCCCACACTTTCTGCTCTTACTCGCGCTAGACGACACAATCCATCAAACTCTGTTTCAGCTGGGAAACGCGTTGTCGGTGTCGGTCGGGCGATGGTTCCCGGAGAGAGCGAACTGGCCATCGTCGGGCAGCGCATCACAGGTCTCGCTAGCTTCACCCGCACCGAGGGGTAGGCGTCATGCCATATCGCCCGCCGTGTCTCTGGGGGGCTCGCTCGTCCAAAACGAGCGGGTTTACTTTGCATGTCACGGCCTTGCGAATGGGAAAGCTCCATTCGATTCGGCATTTGTTCTGTGCGACGGATGCTTCGCTATCAAACACCGATCATGGAGCTGGAGTTGGCGAATGCAGAATTCGCATACCTCTCTGCATGTCATACGACTGCCGGAGGCGAGGAGAGTCCGGATGAAGCCATCCATCTTGCATTGATGGCGATGCAGTTCGTTGTGGTTCCTTTCGGTTATTGAGAGCCGTGGACGATGCGGAGACGAACAAGATCTGTGACATCCATTTTTACGAGAACATGGCGGACGAGTCGGGCCGTCTGGATTTTGCATTGAACAAGATGATGAATACGGTACGTACCCCTTTGGATTAATGGATTCTGGACGCGCATATCGACATGTTCCCCGTGTACTTGTCGGTATTGTTGTTATAGCGTACATCAGGCTTTCATTCAATGCGCGTGTTCACTTCCGACTCGGAAGTTGAACGCTGATTGACGGAACGCAATTTCGCACCCGTTTCTAGTACTTCGACGACGTATTATTATAAGGATGGTTCGAATATCCCTTCACTAGTAGAAAAAATAAGTGCACCAAAAAGGAATGACAAAACAAGTCTCTCTGGCGGGGAATCGAACCCCGCTTTCCCGCGATCAGAGTGAAGCAACTTGACAGGCGGGTGTACTATCCGATATACTACCAGAGACGTGCTTGTTGCACTTGCAAAACATATCCTCAAGTACTACTACTCAGTCGGAGTCAGGTAAGTAGCTCTCGACCACCCCCAACTTGAACTTTCTCACACGAAGCCCATGATGCGTGAGACACTGCGCCGGACGCCGTATCTAATCATTATCACTTTCCATTCTCTTGCTATCGTCGCATGACCCACTGATTCCCCTCGTAGTATCCATGTTGTTTTCCTATCTCATACACCGACGCGCCTGGTAAGACAATTTTCTCTATAATCACCGCCCTCGGGCTCATCTCGGTTCCCCTCTCACACAGCAACGATAAGCAGCGCGAGCGCACAGAGAAAATCGCAGCCCTCCCAGGAGTGTACCGCCAACCACTGACGTCCCATGACAAAGACGTCCTCTCCCGCCCAGTCTCTGCGATCGTCTCCGCCGTACAGACCGCGTCGCTCGACCCGTCCGACGTCCTCACCGCGTACGCCAAGCGCGCACTGCAGGCACATGCCCTCACCAACTGTCTTACCGAGATCATGATTGAGCCCGCCCAGGCATGGGCTCGTGACGCTCCACGCTCCGGCCCGCTCGCAGGCGTGCCCGTGTCGCTCAAGGACATGCTCGCCGTCCGCGGATACGACTCGTGCATGGGGTATTCTGCGCGGACGGGCCAGCCGATGTCGTACGACGGCGCACTGGTACGGCTCTTGCGTCGCGCGGGCGCCGTCCCGTTCGTCAAGACCAACTTGCCTACAACGATGCTTTCTTTTGGGTCCACCAACGATGTGTTCGGGACAACGGAGAACCCGCACAAGAAGGGGTATGGGCCGGGTGGGTCGTCGTCGGGCGAGAGTGCACTGCTCGCGCTGGGCGGTTCTAGGATCGGGATTGGCACGGATGTGGCGGGCAGTGTGCGCGTGCCGGCGCATTACGCCGGGGTGTATTCGATCAAGTCGAGCATGCATAGGTTCATAAAGACTGGGAGCGTCTCATCTATGCCTGGGCAGGAAGGCGTGCCAGCTACGCACAGTCCGATGGCGAAGACGCTCGAAGATCTCGAGACGTTTTGGCGCGCCGTGTTCCAGATGAAGCCATGGGAATATGATCATTCCGTGAGCATTCTCTATGGGTGGTGTTTTCGTTTCGCCTGATATATTCCATTTTACAGACTCTCAACATTCCCTGGAGGGAAGTGGAGCTGCCCATCGAAGGACCCATCAGATGGGGTGTACTATGGGACGATGGTGGGCGTCTACTAAGTCCGAAATTCAAACCAGCTTAGCAATGTCTAGGTGTTGTCACACCCTCACCCGCGTGTTTGAGGGCACTCAAGACAGTGACAGAAGTGTTGAAGAAAAACGGGCATGAAATCGTTACCTTGTAAAGTTTTCCCCTTCCTCTGACGCACACGTCTGAAGTCGTGCTAGGAACCCGCCCAGTCCATACGAAGGACTTCAGATCGCCTCTCAGCTTTTACTGGCAGATGGTGGTAAAACGGCAGGGAAACCCTTCCGGTCACTTGAGACGAACGATGCAGGCATGATTCCAGCGTTCCGAGCCCTCGGGCTGCCACGCTTTATCACGAAGATCTATGCTTGGTATCTGAGGTACATCCGCCGCGACCCAATCTACGCTGGCCTAGTAGACAACTTTTACGAGAAGAGCGTCGCAGAATATTACGCACTTATTGCACAGCGCGAAGACTACCGTGCCCGGTGGTTCAAGGTCTGGCGAAACACTGAGGTAGAAGGTGGAGCGGGAGACAAGGGCGTCGATTTCGTCCTCACGGTGCCGAATGCATTGCCGGCTCTACCCCACGGGGGGATGCGTCACGGATGGAAAGCGTGTGGCTATACCTTTTTGTTCAACCTGGTGAGTAGGACCAACGCTCTTTCTGATCCTCCTGATTGTCGTCGTATATAGCTGGACTATAGCGCAGGGGTGATGCCCATCACTCACGTCAAGCGTACGGACGTGCTCGAAAGCTCCTTCAGGGCTCGCAACGCCATCGAACGGGAAAACTACCGCATGTACGATGCAAGCGCGATGGAGGGTCTTCCTGTGGGCGTCCAGGTCGTCGGCAGGCGTCTGGACGAGGAGCGAGTACTTGAAGGGATGAAGTTGATTGAAAAATTGATGAAAGGTGCTGGGTTGACTTATACCGGGATTCCTTTGTAGCGAAGCATGGTTGTATGCATGTTGATTGTAATGCTAGGAGTGCATGCGAGAACGAACAAAATCCCTCTTCAAGCAAAGCGATCTGCAGGAATGCATGGCGTTAATGAACTTGTTTGAAAACGTTACAGTATAAGTACGAAACCCAACTCGGATGTATTTCCCCGCTCTGATTCTCCTTCAGCCTCGTGTCAATTCACAAAACAGAGGCAGCAACAAGATGAATCAAGCTCAATTGGTACATCGACAGCAAGAAACAGCTTCAAACAGGGGTTCTAGTATCTTACACCATACCATTAGTCCACCACCATTCCAGACTCAATATTCTCCAGCATGAGTAAGTCATGCTTTGCAAGAATAAATCGACCACTATCCACGTCGTCTGGCCTGAATATGTCCACCTTGTTGATGCGCGGTGGGTACGTCACCTTATTTGCCTCCCCAGACCAGTCGAAATCGACGATTTTGAAATCATTCTCATCCGTCTTGGAGACCATGATGTTGGCGTCTCGGATGTCACCATGTACGAAGCCCTTCTTGTGAAAGGTCTCCAACTTGTCTTTGATGAGTAACTTGACCGTGTCAGAGACGGGCTGCATAGAGAGTCTAAGTGTCTGATATCCATCACGGATATCGTCCATGACGACCATGAACAAGCCCGCAGGCAAGGCTTCAAAACCGAGCAGTGTAGGAGCACATCCCATGGATGCACAACACTCATGAGCTTCCGGTGAATACCGTTCGACGAACTTGATGCATATGCGCCGGCGGGTGCCGCTCAAGGAAAGATCGTGGCCAAAGAACATGAGTCGGTTTTCGTTGGGCTGTGTCTCATATACAATGACATACTGGATGCCTTTGTCGATCCGAGAGGTGTATTGGTTGGGGTATGGGAAAAGCTGGGAAGGAGGGCTGGTCAAGGAGGGCAGCGGCGGTTGCAAGTCTGCGTAATATGCTCGCAGTTTTCCAATGCCATTACGAAGTGCGACCATGTGTCGTGCTATAACAGCAAGATTGGCGGTATCCTTGCTGTGAGATTGGAATGCGATGGAAGACAATAACTGCACCATCGGTCGCGTATTCCAAGTACCAGCTGCAAAGACAATATAAGGCCCTACATGAAAGATGGTCAACAACCCGAATTGATCTGCACTCAAGAACGAACCAGAGATCGACAACAAGAAGCAGGGTAAAGGTGATTGTGACATCACAACTGCTATCTTTCTCGTCGCCTCCAGGTAGTATATGACATTTTGGAGATAGGGATCTCCTGAGGCTCCCACATCATTTTTGACCTCAACCAGAACGAGATGGTAACCCCTCACGAGTAGACTACCATCAGCTGTGTACTTCCTGTTGACTCCAACACTAGAGCCTTGGAAATAGGCAATGTCTCGTATGGCTTCGAAAATTGCGGTAACACGCAAGGCTTCCTTTTCGTAAAAGCATGTCATGACGTCTGCGAGATTCCAAGCAAATTCATAGTCTCCTGCAGTATATTCCGCGTTTTGGGTATCGCGGACAAACTCTCCGAAGACGTGGTGTAGCAATGTAGATGGGATGGAATCCTCTATCGAGCGGGGGCGTCCACACGGTATAGCATATTCATCCTGCCGGGTGGTGAATTGACCTGGTGCTGCGAGTGAAGAAGGAGCCTCCTCCTTTCTACCCATGAGCCACTTTCGACGAGCACCTGCGACTGTTTCTTTTTCAACACTACGAGCAACGGGTGGAGGAACACGCGATACGCGTGCTGCAAATCCACAATCAACGAGCGATGCGACAAATCACGTAATGCTTGTACTCACGAGGCGCTTTCTCTACGACCAGCTTTATTCGACGCTCCGAAAACGGAATGACGTCACTGAGACGGTTCACTTCATAGTCTACAGGGATATCATCGCCTTCTCCGTCTGTCCCGAGGATTTCCTTCATCTCTAACTTCCCCTGACTCGATGGCTTGTAGAGGCGCAAGTCGAATTCATTGTTCCCAAGATACTTAGCCCAGCGAGATCGAGCTTCGGTCCTCACATCATGGAAGGTAGCATCTCTTTGTAGTTGCATGATGAAGTTTTCTGTGATACTGCCACCTCGACGGTAGCAAACGACAGGCAGAGATGTCATAGGATCTGCCCAAAGTCAGGGATAATCCCCACAATATCGTAAACAAACGCACCAACGATGATATGAATGTGATGTTCACGGAGTGGGCGGATCTCCGCTACTGTTTGGTCAACGAACAACAGACCGAGTTCGGATATGGACAGTTTTCCGAGAACCTCAGCATATCCATGATGGTCCGAGAAATCTACGGGCGTTGTCGCTGGGACCGTGTACAGGTTCACTGAGCGTGAGGGGAAATGTAATTCGGTTTCGATCTGACTCCGCAGGTGTGCAATAGTGGTATCTTCCGGCACCTTGATACTCTCAATCTTCGATAGTGCTGAACCGCGAACCCAAAAGTACAAGGAGACGAGCGAGGCCATACTTAGTATAGGGGGGTATTGGTCAAAGGCAAAGAAAGCTTCGGTCACATCCGAGAGTTGGTCATCTCATTCCCACGCACGTAACGTCTTAACTGCAGCACTCAAGCAGCACGGCGACTACTACGAGGAACTTGGAGCCTCTGTTCCTTTGGGTCCGCCAACAATGTGTTCGGGACGACGGAGAACCCGCACAAGAAGGGGTATGGGCTGGGTGGGTCGTCGTCGGGCGAGAGTGCACTGCTCGCGCTGGGCGGTTCTAGGATCGGGATCGGCACGGATGTGGCGGGCAGTGTGCGCGTGCCGGCGCATTACGCCGGGGTGTATTCGATCAAGTCGAGCATGCATAGGTTCATAAAAATTGGGAGCGTCTCGTCCATGCCTGGGCAGGAAGGTGTGCCAGCTACGCACAGTCCGATGGCAAAGACGCTCGAGGATCTCGAGACGTTTTGGCGCGCCGTGTTCCAGATGAAGCCGTGGGAATATGATCATTCCGTGAGCATTCTCTATGAATTACGTTTTCGTTTCCTCTGATCATTTGACAGACTCTCAACATTCCCTGGAGGGAAGTGGAGCTGCCCGTCGGTAGACCGATCAGATGGGGTGTACTATGGGACGATGGTGGGCGTCTACCTAAGTCCGAAATTTGAACCAGCTTAGCGTCTACCCGCGTGCCTGAGGGCGCTCAAAATGGTGACAGAAGTGTTGAAGAAAAACGGACACGAAATCGTTACCTTGTAATTTTTTTTCCCTTCCTCGGATGCAAACGCCTGAAGTCGTGCTAGGAATCCACCTAGTCCATACGAGGGGCTTCAGATCGCCTCTCAGCTTTTACTGGCAGATGGTGGTAAAACGGCAGGGAGACCCTTTCGGTCATATGAGAAGAACGATGCAGGCATGATTCCAGCGTTCCGAGCCCTCGGACTGCCACGCTTTATCACGAAGATATACGCTTGGTATCTGAGGTACATCCGCCGCGACCCAATCTACGCTGGCCTGGTAGACACCTTTTACGAGAAGAGCGTCGCAGAATACTACGCGCTTATTGCACAGCGCGAAGACTACCGTGCCCGGTGGTTCAAGGTCTGGCGAGACACTGAGGTAGAAGGTGGAGCGGGAGACAAGGGCGTCGATTTCGTCCTCACGGTGCCGAATGCATTGCCG
>JBBPPA010000271.1:0-26926 GCA_038091735.1 Leccinum pellstonianum | reverse complement strand
GACGGGAGTGCATGAAAACCGATGATTTTTCAGTCGACAGCTCACACAACGTGAGCTCGGGGGGCGGGGGGGTACTGAGTAGACTTTCTTCGGTTGATGGAGGGGAGGACATGGGGAAGGAGGATGAAGGTGCGTTAGAAGGGGAAAATTCTGAATCGGTTCTTGGCGGGTTCGAGCGAGCAGCTGAAAGTTGATCCTTGAGGATAGACATTTCGACGCCGGTATCTATGACCAAGTGTGAGCAACTGAGATAGCGGCAGGCGATCACAGGCACCTCGTAATTCATCCTTTAACCGCTGACATTCCTCCTCTAGGTTAGCTTTGTCGAGGAGCTCGTGCTCGAGAAGGATTTTCTCTTCGAGTACACGGGAATACTTGGCTTCGACGTCAGCCAAGGTAGAAGTGACTCCTGACACGACATGAATTCGTGCGATATACTAATCGAAGCCGACGGACGACCCACCTCGCTCGACGGCTTCCGATGCGGTGGACGTCCAGTGCTAGTACTACAGTTATGGTCTCCATCCATATCTGACGGAAGACCCTGCTCGCTCGATGGCTTCGGATCCGGAGGACGTCTTGTGCGAGTACCACGGTCGCGGTCCACATCTGCACGAGGTTTAGCTTTCGACTTCTTCGACTTCGTCTTCTGCAAGGAAATATAAACGATGGAATCTGCAGGACCATGATCACCTACTTGTTCCACAACCCTTCTGACCGTTCGCTAAGATGATAGTTTAGACGATGTGCCCGTCCATTAGCCTTTCGAGGAGCACTCACTGGTTGACTGCGACCTTCAGCCATTGTCGCAAATGCTCTGCTCGAGGTGACCACATTCTCAACTGGTCTTGGTATCTGTCAAGAGAGCACGATACATAATGACAACGCAACGTAGACTAACAATGGACCGAATGTGGTAGACGGGAAGGAAGACTGCCTGGATTTGCAAGGGTTGAAAGACATTGAGACAAAGGGAAAGAGGTGAGGTGGCAAACTCAAACCTGAATCACACTCCATCATTACGAGATCAACACAACTGCGGTTTGCTTACTTCTTTTTCACTTCGTCTACCCATGGAGCAACAACAGATGGGGCAGGTGCGTTATCAATACCTGAAGCTGAGGTCTGCTACGCGGTCTCTGGTGGAGACGTTGCAGAAGTTGGGGGTTCCGCGACGTCGCTCGGCTCGCACTCTTCTGCCACCTCAACTGAAGATTGGTCCGACATCGTCTGATCGCCCTGCCCGGTTGTATCTTCATCACTCCACGAGCATCCTCGGAAGCGGGTGCCACCGGAGTTTTCGTTGAGCTCGCCTTTCTCTTCAAGCTCTTCTTACCTAGTAAACGATGGTCAGCTACATGACGCAATGGGTACGGTTAAGGCATGAGAGTACCTGACGGCCCAGAGACGAGCAACTCCTCCCTCCCCTTCTTGAAGGCGGTAACATCGAAGATGTCTATCTACGCGTCCCAAAACGACTCTAAAATATGTTCTGAACCTCCTTGAAACAGGTCCGTAGGTTCCCAGCTAAACACCAACGAGTTCGAGTTCGTCAGGATCCCAATAGGTTCTTGGAATGACATACGTACTCTCGTCCCAGTCATACCCTTTTCCACTACGAAGGTAAGTGGAATGTGTGTGAAAGGGGTAGCGCTGGAAAGACTTTGACGTGATACTTCCGCACGACCCGATTGAGTATGAGTGGAATGCTGAGCGTAGAGCTTACCCTAGTAATTTTCTTGCCTCTCTTGTGGTGGACGCCTGCTCTGGTGACGGACACTGGGCGTGAAATGAGAACGGACCTTCCCAAGGCGAGGGCAAGAAAAGTTCACCGACCGACTTCGTACCCTTGCGGGCCGTCCATGCGAGCAAGTTAACAACCAACCAACTGCGACTTTCTTTCTATCCGCATCAGCATCGCCGACAACGACGAGTGAATATATACGAGTTGTGTCATCGGCTTTGGATCCACCTACTACGAGCGACCCAGAACCCTCACTAGTCGGGCATGCAAAATAAGGCTTTGTGAAACGAGAGCACGGGAAAGCCCTGTAGAAATCTGAAATGGAAGGAGCGTACGGAAATGATGAGCCATGTCCATTAAAAAGGTCTGCATGAGCAGACTCATAAAAGTCGTTCTGCGCAGACGAATGATAAGCTTGCTGGCCCTGTTGGTGGTATTGATGCTGGACGTTTCCAGTCCTCCGCAAGGTTGGACACAGGGGGAGGGGGTTCGGTGGCGAAAAGTTATCTTCGTCCTTGCGGAAGCGGCAATGGCCATCAGCGAATCTTCAGGATGAACCAGTTGAGGGGACCGATCGGTGTGGTGCATCGGAGGGTGCCAGAACGCGTTACTAGAACCACGTACGAGGAAAGGGAAGGGAAATCCACCGAAGAACAACGAGAGTGAGACCCGGCGGAGGAATTGCCCGAGTACGAGACCGTGTAGGAGGAAAACGAGACAGCAGAACATCGGGCTCGAACGCCGAGTCCCTTGCTCATTGTTTATCGCAACCTCCGTCTCCAGGATCTCGACGCTCGAGAACGGAAGGTGGTGCCAGTCAGGATGAAGAGACCAGGGAAAGGGTTAAAAACGTTCGAGAAGTTGGTCTGAATCTTGTACCCAGGCTCTGTGCCTCTGGCCAAAGCGCTCTCAGGAGCTCAGATGAAGTAGTCGGTATATCCGTACGCAGGTTGGATGGGAAAGCCGCACGGTCGGTGAAGTCCAGCGATTCGCGCCAGGGCTCGCGGACGATGTCTCAGAGAAGTCCGGGCCAGCGCGCCTGGCGTCGTGACGCGAACAATTGCCGCACATGCTTTTCGGGCGAGGACGCTTGTGTTACAATGGATCATGAAACGTCTCATCGTATGTGGTCTCTGTGACCAAGAAATCACTTACCAGCTTGCAATACAAGCCGCATGAATTACAGTCGAGCTCGTCGTTGGGACCAGAACGCCAGAGGGGTGTGTGCGTAGCGCCGCAGTTCGAGCACCCAACCTTGACCCCGGAGCGGATTCCCGCGAAGAATCGTCGGATTGACACTGAGAAGGAAAAGTGATGCAGCAGCTGGTTCGTTGTCGTTGTCGGGAACAGGCTGAGATTTCGCGAAGGGGATGGCGGACTCTTGCATCAGGACAACGGAATGAATCGGGAGGAACACTGTCATTGAGAGAAGCAGTAGTACGGTCATCTGTAGGATCGACGTTGCTGAGGATCTGGTCGAGCGAAAGCTCGATAGTAGGGGGTAAGATGCTGAGACCACGGGAAGAATATGACGTCCTCCACATGATTCATAACGTTGGAAACGGTAGGTTGTATAGATAGGAGGGCAGGTGGACCGAAATCGCTGGGAAGAAGGGATGGGAACAGACGGAAGGGTTGATCGTCCGTTGGGCACTTGCGCTTCCTGTATGGGTGGACTCGTCGCTGGCCGAATGTCCTGATGACTACGTCGGGTGGGGGTTTCCTTGAACTCCGCGAAAGATCTGAGATCGGCGGCGCTGGGGGAGGTGGAAGGGATGGGTTGGTCATGAAATGCGCCCAGACTTCGCGTTCTGGCTGGCCTCTCGTCAAGCAGCGCGCTGGAGAATGAAATCGGTGGACGGATTGCACTTAGAGTCGGGAGCCCTAAGTTCCTTTATGCTCCTATGGAAGGGTCGGGTTAAAAGGGGGATGAAAAGAGGAGGAAACTCAACTGCCCTTTTCCTTGTCGAGTTTGTCACCCATGTTCTCGGAGAGCTTCTTGAACTCACGCTTGGACTTGTGGTTGTCTCAATCGACGACGAGGTTCTGGAGATGTCACAAACGCCAACTCAGGTTCTCGAGGCGCTGGCCCTGCTTGAGGTAGCTGGTCACTTTTTGGATGCAGACCTGCGCTGGATGAAAAAAGGGCGATTGAGGGAAGTGGGTCAAGGAACATACTTGTCTCTGTCTGGCTCACCTCAGGGTAGCAAATCCTTTGTCGCATTCTCCATGGAAAGTGTGTGAACGTTCAACGGATAGTATACCTTGAACTCGAGGGGTTGACGCCAAACCTGTAGTAACAAGCTAATCACGAAGTGGCTGTACAAATGCAATGCTGTACAGCGACCTGGATCACTCTAAGAGATATAGTCTGACAGAATCTTCAAGGGCCTCTCACTCACATCGCGTCCTCGTCTTCATCCTCGGTTGACATCGCGCCGTCATCACGTCTCCTCCTTGTCCTCGTCCGTGCCCTCGTCTCGCCCGTCGCGTCGTTGTCCGCGTCTTCAGTCGGCGTCCTGGTCGAGTGGTTCGCGTTGGTGTGTGCGCAGGAGAGGGAGAGGGAGAGGGAGAGGGAGAGGGAGGGAAAGCTGACGCGTCGTCCGCGTGGGCCTGTACGCAGGAGAGGGAGAGGGAGAGGGAGGGAAAGCTGACGCGTCGTCCGCGTGGGCCTGTACGCAGGAGAGGGAGAGGGAGAGGGGACGCGTCGTTGCACCGTCTCCGTTGGACCCCGAGACGACGCGTTCGGCGCGTGCGCAGGAGAGGGAGGGGTCGAAGTCGAAGTCGAAGTCGAAGTCGAGGACGAGTCGGGAGAGGGAGAGGGATGAGAACGGGACGGGGACGGGGAGAGGGAGAGGGAGGGAGGGAGGGAGGGAGAGGGCCGAACATCTCTGCCTTGCTCATCGGCGTAGGTGAGGTCATCTCAACGTTCTTGCCGACCCTCTTTGCCCGCGTTGACTGTTGCAGACAGGCCGCTGGACATGACTTGTACTTGGTACCTCGAACATGACCGGGCTGGACATGATCTTCAGTTTTCAGTCGTCCACATTGCTGCGTACAAACGGGAGCTCTGGAAGTACCTATTGCCGTTTCAGTTGATGGTGCTAGAGGACAACGACAAGGAAGCGCCGTACCGAGGTCTACACAGTGTGAAGTCCATCACAACGCTATCGATGAAACCCATCTCTATCACATCGTTCCGACATGTTCATTCTGTTGACGGTCGAGTTTTGTACAATGAGGATTAAATGAGCGGTCAACGCGCGAAGTAAGCTGTAGTCGGCGATCGGCAGGGGCGCGATTGGATGTGAGAGTTCGCAAATACGCTCTTGTGGCTCCACAAAGTCTGCAAGTAGTGTCAAGTTCAGTTCGAAGCCAGGAAGAAGGAAGATAGACCGACCCATTACAAACACGGCAGGAAGAACAGACAGCGGGAGTTTGTCGACGGGTCTGCCAAAGCTCCAAAAAATGACCTCGACTTTGCCTTGTCTCGTCTGTCACTCGACGAGGTGCCCTCACTGGGCGCATCCTTCCGCCAAACTTGTAGCCTACAGGAATGGGGCCACGTTTATAGTTCCAGAAATCTTTACCTTGCCGTTCAAATCACCACCTCGCAAAGACGAGGGTCAACATCAGGTGAAGCGGCGCGATGAGGGAATGAGGCTGCTGTGGGCGAACCAGACACTACAGTCAAACCAGGGTGGTACTTCCTGTCTCGTCTAGCCTCCCAGGACCGAGACCAGAATCGGTACTGAGCTCTTGTGTTGTACGCACTCCTCGTCGGTCAATGTCTGCATAATGCCCGAGCTCAGAGCTCGGTCTGAACGCTACTAAGCCCTGTCCGGCAACCTCAAGTAGCGAGCTCGAAGGAAGAGAGCTCGACAATGAGGCCTCTGCGCGGTCCACGAGCCGTTTTGCATACTCTTCGTGAGTGTGATCGGTGTTGACGGTGTACACAGACTTTGTTGGACTGGGCGTATACGACTCGTCCATCGAAACAGAACCCGGGAGACGCAATGACTAGAAAAGCTTGGAATTGTTCGGGTCTTGTGCGAGTTGTGATATAGGTATCAGTGTACTAGCATATAGGACATGTCGTGGAATAGAACCGCCTGGCCTCCTCCTTGCTTCGATGATGAGGAACGCATGCCGATAATCTTTTCTCGTCGTCGTCGTCGTCTGCCGTTCGCTGCTGACCGCCTATTTGCGCACTCGTTATGACGATGGAACCAAGGTGAGCGTCACCTCGCTGTTGGAGTATTAGGTGGGAGAACCACGCTCAAGTTGCAAGCACTCACACTTTCATAGAAGTCGAGGACAGGCCCTTGTAAGACAAAGTAACGGGTCTTCCACCTACCAAAGTTTTTACCTAGGGCGGGCCAAAATTTGCTGGAAGGGATGAGAGCGTCATCGGCTTCCGTGCTCATCTCCGCCTTTGGGTGTTCAGGAATCGGACTCTTCTTCGAGTCCCAACGCTGGTCTTCTCAGTATGACGCGAGTGGTGTGGGTTGGGTATTAGCAAACAAGGCTGATTGAGCGGCGTGCTGCTGCGAAGGCCTGCCGGATGGCATTGAGTTGTTGAGGACACGAGTATGCGGTTTTTCCACTTCGTCAAGGGGAAGTAAAGGGAATATGTTTGTATTTGAGGATGTGGTAGAGCTCGGGTGCGAGAGAGACGTTGATCTTGGGGGTACGGTGAGAGGGGAAGAGGAGGGAGACTGGATGGTTGACAGCGGAAGATGAGGGTGGCGGTGTGTGGACGTGAGGAGGACGAGCTGGACGCAGAATGGCGCTCTCGAACGCCTGGATGTACATAGAGACTAGAGTGATAGTGACAAATTCCCCCGACTTGGAAGTCACCGGGCGATCCGTACAGAAATCGACGACGTAGACGATGTGGCGGTTGAACGTTGAAACTTAAAGCTTAAACTTTCAAGCTTGAAGAACAAGATAGCTCTCAGTCGACGATCAAACTTTCAATTTCAACTTGCCAAGAGCCAGCTCAACAGGGCTCCGACTTTGCAACACATATCCGACAGGATCAACCTTATATCTGATAGCCCAGCACAATATACTTGAATTTTGTCCAGCCGGCCCCGCTATAGGGAAGAAAGACAAGGGCGGACCGGGACCTTCGACTGTCCGGCGTGTCGTACGTTCGTCCAGGAAGTTTTCGCTAGAATCATTCATCGCCATTCCCGCCCTTCGTGGCGAGGGATTGTTCCGCATCCGGTTATTCACGGATCTGCCAATCTGAGCGCAGGCACCCGAAGTTCCTCTACCTCGTTTCCGAAAACTCGTCTGTCTCTTGTACGTTTCTCCACTCCGTAGGCGGAAAAACGTACAACGCCTACTGGCAGGCCGTCGCCGCATCTTCTCACCGCACCTTCGTTCGCTTGATTCCATCAAGCTTCTTTCACATTGCCCCATCAATAACTTAGCCGATCCGGGCAGTCGACACCTATACGTACATAGCTGCGGAATCATCATTACGCGTCTTTGATCAGTAACGACATTACATGGTCAATCAGAACTGCCAGCTGGGGTGAGTCTGGGAAGTCTCTAGTATGCGAGTATTTGAATCACGCGCCTTGCCGAGTTTGAATGGAACGTTTCGAAGGAAGTTCGGTGGTAGTGTGGTCGGTGGTGTCTCGATGGTCATTAAAAACCACTAAAAGAGGTTAAATGCCTGCACCCCAGAGCAGTGGAACGCCGCTCATAGAGTCATAGGCCCGTTGCCGTGATCGCGGCGCATGCTTAGGAAGCCACATGGCCACAGGAGGTCGACATTCGAACCAGCTCTAGAAAAAGAAGTCATGATCCCAAGGCGTTAACTCACAGCTTTATGCTGTTCCTGGACGCGGGACCCAGAGAAGCCCCTATGCGTACACGTACAAAGTTAGCACCTGACTGTCGTTGGCATCGCGGATAACATAATCTTAACATACGTTTATCATACTAATCGAGCCATCGCGCATGTCGTAAAGGAAGACTTAGAAGCTAAGCTAGTAGTGGGGATTAGAAGGGGGGTGAGACCTCGCTTCAGGGATTGACTCACGAAGATTCGAAGAAAGGGGAGGGAGGATATCCGTCCTGCGCAGACACTCCCAGCGGACGGCCCAAAACTCGACCGCCGCGTCCTCGACGTCGGCTGCGGGCCGGGCACGATCAGTCTCGCTCGCGGCGCAGCTCATCCCACAGGGTCACGTCAGAATCGACTACAACGGATATCAATTCCCGGTCATTTGGGTCAATCAGGTTAGAATCAGACACCGGGGCGCCAGATCTGAGGCTGAGACTATTCTCTTGGCCAATATAAAATCGCTCCACAGAGGAAGTACTTTAATTATTGCATTGCCTTCCCACCTACTAATTGCTACGGCAGCCAACCGCGTGGTGGAAAATTCTACATAGAACATACCATTCTGGAAATAGAAGCGGGGATAATGTCGATAAGCACCCACGGGCCCAGCAGGAGGTGCGGATCTGATGATCAACTAATACCCACGATCCCATGAAGGTCAACGTCGAGTTGGAGCCGGATATCCACCGTGAATGGTGCCTTGAAATTCGAGAACGACGGCGGAAATGATGAAATTGGGGGGATATGATCACGGATAAAAGTCGGATGGTAACAGTACGTCTGGTCACGGTGGTCCAACGATTCCCTTCCCGCGACTGTCCGCCGTCATCTGATGGATTCACCGTCTCACTCATCGTCTTCTGAAGAGGACGTCGACTCTGAATCCGACGATTCCGAACCAGCTATTACAATCAACCATCCTGAACCAGCCATCACAATCAACCATCCTGAACCTGAGTCGTATGAGACGTGGTCGAATCCAGCCACGCTCGTCGTTAACCGGTTCGAGGTCGCGCACGCACTGGACATGCACTTCATGCCAGTGGATACGTTACCGCCCAACAGACACATACGTGACTTTTCTACGTATCCAAGTAAATATTCTCTTTTTCGAAATACCTATACTAATACTTGACGTGACAGTAAGAATTCTCTCTACCGTAAACGACATAACCATAGAGTGGATGGGCGTTGCCGCCGAAACAATGGTTCTGCTGTCCTACAGAGTTCTCACTGATACAGGTTCACTCATGCGACTCAGTAACGACTTCCTTCTTACCGAGGCGGAGGTCGATGACGCCCTCGACGCTGTTCTAGCCCATCGGGCATCGCAATCGGCGCCAAGGCACGGTGCGTGACAACCTAATTCACCTCGAATTTGACATTCATCTATTTGTTCTAGTTCTGGCACCCGTGCGACACGTGAGAAGCGTCCTCGATCACGCACTCCGTGGCCTGTTAATGGACGAGGTAAGTCTCACCCAGGTTGGGCCATTCATTACATTTACTTACTCGCCTCGTTTCCTAGTTTCAGGGCGTCGGATACAGCTTCTTGTGCAAAGTGCGCGCCGTCATTCACGCGTTCCTGGCCGCCTCAATCGGCTCGCGGAGCGATCTCGCGCTCTGGCTTGTTTCCCACCAGCGCGTTCGCTCAACCGGGCTGGCGGAATCGACGGCTTGGAACGACTGGCACGACTTTTCGCTCGGTGAAACCATTTTTTTTGCAACTCCGCTCGCACGGGAGTTCTTGAGGCAAACGCTGGAGGACTCTTCTTCCGACCTTTGGCTTGGGGTGCTTGAAGATGCTCCACCACTCCCCACAGATCCCTTCCTTTCATCCACTCTTTCGTCTGACTCGGAAAAAATTGTGTTCGTGCTGTCTTGGGTGAATTTTCTAACGATCGCATGCTGCCAGTTGTTCTAATCCCTTGTCCCTGTAGCTTAGTTTCGAAATTTCTAGGTATGCTTCTGCAGATGAAACCATCTCTCAACCGCCCACACGTAACGATATCCGCCAAGTCGCTTACGAGTACGAGCGGATCACGAATCTTTTTACTCTTATGCGTTTGGATGGTGATAACGTCGAGCGAAGGCGTAGTCTTACGGAGTAGACCCATTTATCTAACGGCTTCTGATCTGAGCGGGCATTACTGTATCTTTGTTGTCGTCAATCGTTTTGAATGAACATTTCGTTTTCGTGAATCGTGATCGCAGCGACGCCCGGAAGCGCCAATCCCCGACTCCCCCACACACCGTGCCGTCTGGACCTCAATACAGCAGTCATTCGACCATCTCAATTTCGAAGGATAAGTAGGGGATGCACTATTTTAGGTAACAACGTCACACAATGTGACTAGTAGTCACAACATCGGTATATATATTCGAGTGTGCAAATCCTTGATTTGGTACTTTTCGCCGTGCGTAACCATACGCTGCCGATATGCCTTACGTCATCAAGAAACAAGAAACAATCCGTCCGAGCACCACACCAACTCCCGGAAAGATAGCCTCAGACAGAAGCATATTGGAGTGCGCGTATTCTGAATTCGATGAAGGCTTTGAAGGCTTGGAGGGGGATATCAGTGCCATGAGACAGGTAGTTTTAGATTCTTATGCTAAACGACAAGGCATCTGCAAACCTGGGGTAGGAGTTTCTGAAGTATTGTTATGTTCATTGTTCTAACGAACTTGTATGATTGTAGATACTATCGGGAAATACATCCCATGGATCAAATCCGCTGACGATGAAATTTATTGATGCGTTATTGAGGAAAAGGACATGCACGGTAGCACTCGCCGAAGCTGAGCAATCATGCCATGAATGGGAGTATATGCTACGTCATTTTGTTGGGGATAGTGCAGTTCAGTATGCCATTCAGGCGAATCCGACCCATGCCGAAGGGGACACGATCAAGGGGCGGTACACTGCGGCAGTCGCTAGCATCAGGTGGAGACAATTTTATGTGCCAATGCAGGGACGCCTTGGCGCGGACTGCGCAATTGTAAGACGTTTTAATATCATGAGTCACTGAAACATTGAACGCATGTGCAGGCAGCTAAATGAGTGTCCTCTTCGGAAATTCTCTGATTTATTTCCTTTGACTATACAAAAGTGTTGTGCAACGCCGAACACTATACGATTGCTGTACGATGTCACATGTACGATGTGTTTTCATCATGCCATATTTTCTGCATTTCACGCGATCCTTACCCGCTTGTGCACTTGTTACTGTAACGTTCCGGAATTTGGCTGTACCTTTTCTTCGTTTCTTCGTGGTCACTCTGGGAATAGAGAGTCCCTTCTTCTGTCAGAAAAATATACAGTGTCGTCGTAGTCAGTCAAGTGCTTGGCAACGAGCTTTCTCGTTCCACTCTCATCCGGCCCGTAGCGTTGCCGCAGAGGTGAAGTAACTTCGAAGTGAATGAAGTTCACTTCGCGGAGGTCACACTTCGTCACACTTCGCTGCAACCGAATTGGGAAGGAAGTGAGTTCATTCAATTCGGGAGGCAAGGTGAACTGTAGTCTGTACGTGGTATATTTGGCAATGATGAAGATATAGTCCAGGTACTCTAGTAACTCTACACAATCATTTCACAGGGTAGTGCCGCCACCCTGGCAATGTTTATTTGCAAATAATCGTAGCGGCGCACGTTTGCGCCAGTCCCCGACTCCGTTGTACAGATGCTATCTGTACACACGACTGCTAACTGTATAACCGAAAACGATTGCTATTCCATCTTTTTTCTAGGTTCGTTGAGCGTACACGGCAAGTGTCAAAGTGATCAGCCATGTTGCGGTTGCCAATCTATGAGCTCTCTGCGGCGCTGGACTCTTATCCTGGCGCCGGCGGGTCACGAGGCTGTCTGCTATATTAGTAGGTGATGTTTTTGGTACAACCTTAGCACCTTGACGAGTTATGCAATAGCCCTGGAAGGCGAGAAATAAGCATTAACTGATTAGGTCATGCGGGCATTCAGATCGGAAAATGCAGTGCGGCACCTGCCAGACGAAGATGATGAAGAGCGCGTAGAGACCATCGTTCCCACCGGCCGCAACAGCGACATGAGTGATTCCTTTCTCTAGCTTGTTACTTCAGGCGACTTCTTCCAGCTACCTCCCGTACCCGAGCGGGATTCGAGGAGCCAAATCGATGCCACGTTTGCATTCCGAGCGCGGAGCTGGCCGCGGTGCATAGAGGACATGGTCAAAGTTTCCAATGTTTTCCGTCAAAAAGACAACAGTATGCCCTTCCCTTTTTCGACCCGCCCATTTGAACAGGACTGACGTTTGCCCCCCTTCAAGCTTTCATTGAGATGCTTGCCTCGATGCGGACCGGTGAACTACAAGACGGGCGTATACAGGAACTCCAGAAGCTCGGTCGTCAGATACACTATGACGACGGTGTCTGCCCGACGCTATTGTACGTCATATGTGCACGCTTTCGTCGCGTTTATGCTGTATCTATCTAGATTGCCCGCCAACGCCCAAGTGGACCAACACAACCACGCGTGCATCAACAAACTGAGCGGCGAGACAAGAACATATAAAGCAATGGATTCGGCTGGATGTGATATATATGGGAACAACCTCACCGCCGTCCAGGCAGACAAGCTGCTCGAGAGGCTTGTTTGCCTCAAGGTAGTCCCCTTGAAGTATGTTTTGACTGGGGTATTTACCGCTCTAGATTATATAGGTATTTGTTGCTGCGCGTACGTTTTCTTCTTCTTTTAATTCGTGACATTGATTGTCATTTCACGTTTTCGTCTACCCCAGAACATGCCCGAAAGCAAGCTCGTCAACGGGTCGCTGGGCAAAGTGGCCGACTTTATTACCGTTCACGGAGCCCAAAGTCGCCGCATTGCAATCGCAGAGGAACGACGAAAGGAAGGCCAGGGTGCACCTCCGACCGCCGCGAACGTGCCGGGCGTCAAGGAAGACGTGCACGGCCTGATCCCACTCAATAATCACATGTTCAAAAAGAACCAGCCCTGGCCGCTCGCGCATTTTACCAAGGGCCAATATGTCCTGTGTTCGCCGGTCGAGTCCACGGCCAAGGGTCTGAATGGGAACATCGAGGCGCGGCGTTTGCAAATCCCGCTCGCCCTCTCTTGGGCAATGTC
The DNA here is from genome assembly GCA_038091735.1 of Leccinum pellstonianum. Classification (NCBI taxonomy): domain Eukaryota; kingdom Fungi; phylum Basidiomycota; class Agaricomycetes; order Boletales; family Boletaceae; genus Leccinum; species Leccinum pellstonianum. The sequence goes on along the minus strand of JBBPPA010000271.1, from coordinate 14,198 downwards.
CATACACAAATCGCAGGGACAGGCGCTCAGCCGAGTCAAGGTGGACTTGGCTCGGATATTCGAAAAGGGCCAAGGTACTTGTTTGTATCTAGCATCCTGCCGTTAGCTCACACAATTACCCATGCGCGGTTCAGCGTACGTAGCGATTTCGTGCACAACGTGCATGGAGGGACTGGAGATCGCCAATTTCTGGCCATGCTTTCCCTTACAAAGATATGCTGAACAACCTTTACAGACATTGAATACTGCTTCATTTGCGTTGTCCACAAGTACCCCACGACGTTCCAACATCAATCCATCAAGTGCGGGGTCAACAAAAGTAAAAATAGGCGACACCCGTTGAACCATACATTTTTGAATAAGAAATGGGTCCGTCAACCGGAGGAGACCTAACTCTAGATCCGAAGCAGCACTCTCCACAATATCTCGTTTATATTGTCCGCATATTGCGCAAACGGGAGGCTCCGCCCACTTCGACCCTTCGTGATACCGATTCAGACAATGAAACACAACTTCGTCCGAGACGACAGCGGGCCATTCACGATCATACTGCGCCGAACCATCACGAACAGCTGCGATACTATCCAATTTGCGCTGTCGCCTTTTGTTGTTTTTGATACATCTTTTCCGTTCTGCAGGTTCTGCGTACACGGACTTGCACGACAGTGCACAGTCGATAACTGCAACACCGTATTCATACTCAAGTATTATGATATGAGTCACAGTGTAGCACGGTGGATGTACTCAAAGGATAGTATGACACGTAGAAATTACTCAGCACATCCGCGCCTGCGTTTTCAAAATACCGAAGACGCTGTAACAGATGTTCAGAAAGTCCGTTGCAAGTCCGGCGATGTGATCGAGATCTTATATGAGGGCGCGATTGTGGTGGGAGATGCAAAATAGACTGACTGACTGTTGACTGCGATAACTTCAAAACACTGTCCGCAAGTTTTTGGATTACAAACCCTCCTCCACTTCGTGGGAGTCGGGGAAACAGTTTTGTCGAGGTTTGAATGATACCTGCCAGTCAAAGCAACATTGCATCTCAGCAACATGTCTTCTCAGTGGTGGACTATTACAGAAAGAACTATAGATGAGCTCACGGAATCGGGCGATATTGACGAACTCTACCAGTTACTTGCGAACGCAGTCGAAAACGAGAGAATTACTATACTGATTAATAATCACTTATGATTGGATGGAAAGTTCCGGGACACTTCGTTTCTTTTTTCTTTTTCTTTTTTTCTTTTTTTTTTTTTGGACAAGCGTGATTATTGCGTAGCAACTGACAAGTATAGTCCTAGACACTTCGTTTCACCTCCCGAAGTGGACGAAGTCAGTATCGAAGTGCACCAAAAATACACCTCCCTTCAAGTTCACTTCAATTCACTTCACGGCAACGCTACATCCGGGAATGAGTGGAGATCAGACGTTCACACGAACGTGTGTATGTGGTAGAACCTTCACCGTCTTGGGCGCTTTCACTCGCCACGAAAAAGAATGTCGTACAGGTAAGAAACGACTCTCCGAAGCCCTTACCAGGGCAAAAGAAGTCTTTCGTACCAAGCGAGCTCGCTATAGTGGAGGGGCAGCCAGCCCGACACGGGCTTTAGAGCACTTCGACTCAAACCAATTTTCGAATGCGTTCAGTACTGGATCTCTCGGGGTCCCTTCCTCATCTCAATCACAACAGGTTAGTAAATGCTCCTTCACTCATTTCTATTTGATGAACGACTTCGCTTCCAATAACCAGACGACGTTACCACAGGAGCAAACATCAGCTGGTGACAAAGTACCCTTGGTACAGCGAAAGATGCGACGCCCATTTCTACGCTTTCAAGACATACTTCCAGAACACCTGGCGCCGCTTCCACCGGCTGAGTTATTATCCAATTCACAAACAGGTTTAGCACAAGGCGCAAATAACTCCCCATCCTCGACTCGACTCGACTCGACTGGTTCCGTTGGGCAACTCACTCGTTCCCTCTACACCTCGACACGCAGGCTGTTCAAGACACAAATATTATCTTCGCGCCCTTCGTTCACGGTTCATGACAACCGTGTTTCGTATGCAAATTCTAAGCATCGAGACAACGTATACAAACGTATTTACGTACAGTCATCTTCTATCCCAATCATTTTACCTCTCGAGGTCGACTGGTTGAAAAAGTAGCCGCATTCACTTAAGATCGGAAACGGACTGTACGAGAGGACGAAAAGATGATAAAACGACGACGCCGATGCCGCGCATGCAGGAAACATGGTCCCAGGCACATCCATGATCGCGCCGATACTCTGCAAAGCCATCACGCACTGGCAAGTCGACGACGCTGCTGCTCAGACCGTCAAAAACGTCAGCCCGTTTTATCCGCCGACGGATGCGCTCTTGTTGCAGATGGAAATATTTGGACAATTCGCGGCCCACTTCAACACGGTGGAAGATGTAATTGCAATGGCCGACGATTCCAACGATTTCTTCAGTCACGATGCCGGACGGGTTCGACGCATCGCGGAGGCACTCTAGCTCAGGCCCAGGATGATGGGGATGAATACAGGGATAGTTAATGATCAGTCATGCGAGCTTCAAGACCGTTCGGAGGGTGGCCATCTTTCTGGCGTCATGACGGACTCACTAGGTGGAACGCATGTAAATGTAAATACACACATGGAATAAGTACATTCAGGTCATAGGAGAAAGAGTCTCAGACAGTTCGTCAGACATATGTTAGAAAAATGTGACCTTGGTGCATATGAACGTTCGAGGCATGTAAGTCGGGACTGACACTCAGGTACAGCCTGAGTGATGGAGTTGTGCATGGCTCCGGCGGTGAATCCCGTATGTACCGCCTTTGTCATAAGTGTCTAAACCACGTGTACGGAACGCCTAAAGACGACGGATCTAAATTCCACTGTCCCTGAAAATGACATCAGGCCCACCAGCAAGGAGTCTGTCTAGACCATAAGCCTCTCCGGACTTTCAAAAAACAAATTAAGACTTGTTCGGAATACTTTATTTTACACTTCCGTTTGGGATTGATCGATAATATGGATAAACACGCTTGGATTCGGACTTTGTGGTCATCGCCGCACACCTCATATGCAGGTGACTATGGGCCATCTAGATCAAAACTTCTCTCAGACCTGCAGCTCACCGAACGTATATAATGCACGCGCAATGTTTTCACCTTTGCAACAAGCCACTCGCTCAGCAATCTCCTCTCCATACGTGGCTATCATCTATCTTCAGCATTCACAGGTCTATCATCAGCTCCTGTCCTCATAACTTTGACATTAGGAGATGCCTTTTGTTGAGCATATCAGACGTGCCAGTGAGCCCCCTCTGCTGGCCAACGTTATATATCATGACCACCACCAAAGCGCCGCACACGTACGACCATAATTCGAACTTGTCGATGCCAGTCCCAGAAAGGTGGATGGTCCTTCCAGTCATATCGGATCCTTGTCCTCATGACTTCCCTTGACAGAGACGACCATATACTTTGCTCAACTGGAAGCTGTTCAATCGAAGATAACGCGCCCTGGTTGCTTGACACGCGACCCGAGTGGCAAACAAATCCATTGTGCGAGGGAGACATCTGTTTTGATCATATTATGTTTTTAATCATCCTCCTAGTCACGATCAACATGTCATTGAAGCCACCCATGTGGCCAAGTAAGTATATTCGGCATGCACTGAAGCATGGCTCACCCTAATCCATAGCATACATGCACCCCATGACCTCATATCATGGAACTCATCCAACCTACAACCGGTTTCAGAATTATATCCCATCCTGGGCTCGTCCACCGAACTCGAGGACCGCGCCATGTGGGCGAACTTCTATTCCACCCACGACCTAGGCTGGAATGCTACTCGTGGTCACGTCCAAATCTATCTCAGCGGGACTGCGTGTCCAACCTCACCAGACCAGCAACCCCTGTTCCCCCCGTTTGACCAGCAGAGCAGTGTTTTCTGGGATCACTCTCTCGACCAGTCGACGACTTATCCATCCACCATGTGTTCTTCACCTATGACGTATCATCAATACCCAAACGTAACTAATGACGAGAACACCACAAAGTCATACATCCCACATCTTCCTCCTGCACATTCTGAATTTCTCCCAACGTCGACTGGGTGTCCAGACACAGCTCCTTCCCACCCTTTTTTCTATCGCAAGATAGGCTCTGCAGGCTCATCTCGTTGCGGACGTGCTGCCCGTGCAGTCGGGTACGATGGGCTCTGGATCGACGAAGAAGAGCTCCTCAAAGGTCTGACGGAACCCGAGGGAAAGCTCAACCTTCACCAGTGTCGCTGGGAGAAGGACCAGTCGCCGTGTTACCTATGGATCAAAGGCGACAAGTCACGCATCGAGACGCACATCCAAAAGTGGCATGGGGGAAAGCCTGGTGGGGAGAAGATCTCGGTCAAATGCCGTTGGTCTGGTTGTGGGAAGAAGATGCTGAAAGAGTCGATTGCGAGGCACATTGTCAGCATCCACATGGACGAGGTCTGGGAATGTCAGGGCTGTGGAAAACATATTTCCAGGAACGATGCTTTTGGGCTTCACGCTACGAGATCGAATTCGCAGAAATGCCGAACATCGGGTGCGTTGATCACATATTCTTCTGACGCGAGGGCGATCGACGCTCGCGCTGCTCTTGATAATGGAGGAGAGGTGCGCTACGCTACTGAATGACATGACCTGTTTTTTCTGCTGCCGTAGTGCTACTACAGTACTAGTATGTACAATAAGTACAAAGCGCCCTTATGTCTATCCACATCACTTACGTTATAAATGAGGTTTATTATCTGACGAAAGAGATTCAGATTGGCACTTTCAGAATTAACAAGGGTCGGTGTTACATTACCACTGCGAGAATTGGACGATAGTAACTTTCATCTCGCCCTGCCCCTGTCAGGAAAGGACAGGTTCAATCTCATCAGCCGCATTCTTTTTCCTATTCGACACCAGAGTCTCGTCCGAACATCCCGATATGTAAGCTTGGTCGTTTCCCACGGGAACACGACGGCAACTTTGCAGTCAAGTACTAGTTCTCTTTGGACGGCAGATTCATTACAACTGCCATGATTCGGATCTGCGACATCAACTCGGAATTAAACGGATCCCTTTCCTGAACGGGCGATGGAAAGTAACTCATTGCCCTATCTCGCGATGGCAACGTCCAGTTTCTCACGGAGCCCTGGTTTGGACGTGTCCTCCAGGGTGACAGCGCTGGCAATGACGACCCAAGGTGCATCACACCAGCATGCGACGGCGCATGCGTAGCAGTCTTTACCAACTCCTCAGTCTCGTACTGTCAGGACATATCAGCAAAACGCACCTGTCATTGACTACTCTCATCCCGTCTGGTTCATTGCCATCTCGGCAAACTACGATGCGGTGTCTGCGGGTTTGAAGACAATCACGCTCCGAAATGTGCATGGTGTCCTGCATTTAAGATGACATTATGATTATGTGAGACCGTCATGAGATCCAATGTACACCAGGAAGAACTTGTCAAATTCCATCTTCGTCTTCTGGAGAGAAGGTGTCGCTCATCGAGCGCGTTCTGTTGACTGATGGCGGGGCGTACCATTCCATGACCTATCCAAGAGCCATCCGGACGTACATGACCGCGTGTGCACCGTCTCTGATGGCCCCTCGACGCACTAGCACGCGATCTCGAAGTCGAGCGGACCTTCGCGTTCGGTGGTCGCGGTCGTCGTTCCCCTGTCTCCACCATCGCTACCACTCTCTCCCCTCTGGCTCATCCTCCAAGACACCACGCCTCACCCTGGCACAATTTGCGCAAGTCCTGCAAGCCGGACGACAAAGACAATGGCGTGCTCTGGCGGAAACCAGTCGCTATCATTGCGTCGGACCAGTGTCGGTTCCAGTCGCAATCGTTGCGTTTAGGTGTTTGGTTGCGTTGGCGCCGAGGTTGGGGCCTCCAGCCCGGACAACCAAGACGATGTCGAGGGCGTTGGTGGAGGAAGAGGTAGATGAAGACCAGCGCAAGGACGTGGTCGTGGCAGAGGACGATACTATGTTTGAGCTGGGCGCGGAGGCCTTTTTGAGCCAGGTGCCTTGGTTAGTGAATGATTGTGCGTCGATCGAGGCGGTGAGTCCGAAGTTTTTGATATGCTTGGTTGAAAAGAGATACTGAGACTCTTGTTGTAGTCTCAGTTGATCGAGGGGTTGAAAGACGAGACTACTGCATTGAACTTCTCATTGGTGATATGTTTAGGGTTCTTGGTTTTTTACTTTCGGTTTCAATGGTTTCTTCGAGGGTTAGATTACATATATCTATCTACATATATCCTATCGTGATGTTTACCTTTTGGGAGCAACAACCGCCTTCTGACGAAATGACATCAACCTCCAGCTAGTCAACAAATCTCTGTCGCTGGCTACCTCAGTCGCATGAGACTCTCGGTAATGGACCCGTTTGAAGTACGCATGCAATTTTCTTGGGTCTGCTTCGAAAACTCAACGCGTGGGTGTTTTGTATTTTTCTTTTCTATGACGATTTTGCTGATCGAATGATTGTCCCGCCCTGTGGACGAACGGTTCTGTTTCATCCTCTCAACTGGATGCAGCAGTTGATCCAAAAAGTGGTTGGATATGCGCTCAAGTATTTTTCAAGATGCGGGGAGGACTTGTGGGAGTGCATCATCGAGGAGCGTCAAAAGGTGTGCCGTTCTTTCTTTCTTTTTTTCTCGTGCTGCTTTCCGTCTATGGCTTGGTTGCGGTGTGCAACTGCCTCTTGTTCCCCTCAATGGATTGGTCGTTGACGAGGTTCCTTTTTCACTACATGGGTTCCATCAACCACCGTACTATCAACATTATCTATTTCCTCGATTCGCTGTTCGAGTCGTCCTGCTCGCAAAGGCCCACCAGCCACCGCCCGCCGAGTCGTCGTACTTCCTTGCTCTGTCCATCTAGCCGCCGTTTTCTCCCCACTGCTCCCCCTCGTCCGCTAAATCGTTATCAGGCACGCCAAGCAATCCAACGCATCTTTCTACGTTGACCACGTCTCCCGCGACCTCCGTCAGAGAGTCGTTGAGTGCGTCGTCCCGGTCGGACGACAGGGTCTGCCACGAGCACGAAGCAGGTTGTTGGGGGGAGGGTGAGGTTGGGGAGCCAATGGATTTGGATTTGTCGTAGGGATCTTGACGGTTTCTGTAAGTGATTTATGCGATCGCTTAAGCATTTGAGGGCTCTCAAACGTTCACTTGTGGTGCGGAAGCCCTTGTAAGTATTTCACAAAGTCATGACCATCCATGCGTTCGTGCTGTGTGATACGAGTGTCGGTGTGGGTGAGAGTTAGTCTCCCGTAGGCAGACCCTCCTCTCCCTCCCTGTGTCATCTCGTCGAACTGCATACGGTCGCAGAAATCGCCATATGCTATCGACAATAGAAATCACAGCATCTCGGAACGAAATCCAGATCGCAACCTCAATGTCGATCTTACGCAAGGTCGACAGAAGTACGCACCATTCATTGTCGACCACGCACTGCGACGGAGCGATAGAAAGAACACCTCACGACCCTCACTACACGCGAGATACGATCTCCCCATGCACCATCGCAAACCACCCGTCTTCCCGCTTCGCCCACTCTCTCCACCCCCTCGCAATCCTCTCCAAGCCCTCGTGATCCGTAAACCCCATCTCCACCGCCCTTGTCGCAAACGCCGAAGTCATCGTCCGGTCCGCCCGCATCCTACCCCACCACACCGTTCCTCCGGTGTACTAAAACACCACGTACTCGCGCTTGCCCCGACTTCCCCCCGCTCGAATCCAGGTATGTCACATTGCATTCTCTATATATAAGCGCTCTATGTCTCCTGCGATGACGTTGTGCTCATAATTCATAGGTTTGTGACGCTGACAGCCGTCATGGAGGTGACATATGGGGCGTTCGTAGCGATGATGCATCGAGTGTCGGAAATCTTTGTCAGTGTCCGCCTTGTGCACCACGTTCCCAATCGGTAGTAGAATTGATCCGGTCTAGGCTTTTCTCGTTCAATTCATTGACAATGTGAATGATGGCAGTGAAGGCTTTACCTTCGTGGTTCCAAGGCATGGGGCTCAAGTCTGTGAACGCCGAGTGCCAGGTGTCTGAACGGGTAAATCCATCATACGAATGGGTCAAACAACGCGTCGTATATCCCGAAATTATTAGCGATCGCGTGCGTGCGTGGTTAATGGGGAATACTTGCACGTACACCGTAATTCAACAACCCCTACAGTGCACCCCTTTTGTCCAATATCCTTCCCCATCTTCAAACGCTCGTCAATTTCATTGCGAATACCCTCCCAAATCCAGTGCTCACTGCGCTATTTTACCGACTGGCCATTCTTCAATTTGCCTCTCGTATACTTCCTACGATCGGTGCAGATGCATGGGAGTCTGAAGACTCGGCAATTGATGGCTGGGATGGAAGACCTGTATGAGCCCTGAATCTCGCATCTGTGCACAGCTGACTGTTGGAATGCCTGGTAGACATCGACTTTGACACGTTTCCTGCTGACATACCGCCAGCTAATATTCGTCATGGTGTACTCACATTTGCTGCGTGCGTCCCTCATTTCCTCTTCATTTCAAGGCTAATTTTTCCAAACGTCTCCAGTTTTGGACCCTGCATCCCAAGTGTGGTGGCGTTGGGCAAATGTCATGTTTACCCTACTACTGTGGTCTGTAGAGCTCGTCGTTAGCCCCGACGGCGATGACGTGAACACAAAGTGGAAAGTGGAATGAATTGATCAGGTGATGCCTCATGGCCAGCGTTACTCTCCAAACAACATATCGCCCCCTCCCGATCAACAGTTATTTGCTTTCCATTCCGCCTCTTCATCCCTCATTCCTTCATAGTACTCCCTCTTCCAGACCTGTGCCTTGTCCTTCACGTCCTCGAGTATGCGCTCGCATGCCACGAAAGCTTCCTTGCGGTGAGGCGACGATACCGCAATGACTATTGATGGTTCGCCGACTGGAACGATTCCTGGGCGATGGTGGACGGTGCAGGATATGAGCGAGGGGATGTTGTGAGAGTGCGGTTGGCATGTTGATCGGGACGCTGCTTGATGAGCATCCTGGAGATGTTTATCGCTGAATATCTCTCAATGTCTTACCCAGACACATCGGTCGCAGCGAGAGAGGAATGGGAGCGAGGCACGTGTGTCTTGACCTACGAGCCCCTCGATGTAGATGAAATCATGCGTTCGGTGAGGGACGACAGTGCTGGTGCGACAGCCGTCTTCATTGGTACCACCCGCAACTCCTTCAAAGGTACAACCGCACGGTAACAGTCCATCGAGGTCATCATTAACAGAACACGACAGGCAGAGTGGTGACACGTTTAGAATTCCAAGCGTACAGCGAGCTGGCCATTAAAACGATGGTGCAAATCCTACGTAAATTGTTTGTCAGTCTCGCCGTACATAACTTGAACCCTTCGTCCTCGTTTTGACTTTCCACTCCAAGCTGACCTGTACTAGCACTGGGCCACATGCTCGCAACAAGCTATCGCCGTACGCCCATAATTGCCGAGTATATATCTCGGTCTACTCGACGCCGTCTGCTCTCTCTCCCTCACTGACGAAGGTAGCGCTGCACCTTCCATGGTCGCGGATGCCATCGTACACCATCGTCTGGACGACAAGCAAGAGCTTGTACAAGCCGTCGAAGACTCTGCGGGCACACTATGCAGGTAATGACATACTTTTTTATTGGTTCTCGGTTAACTCCTCGAGGTTAACGACGTCCGCAGCTGCGATGGAGACTGTTTGTCTTACTTGTCCTTTGATTGGTCATGGCCTGACTTTCGAGCAGACGAGCGCAACGATTGTCATATTTGTCTATCTCATGATCGACCACCCAATCTGGGTGTTCCATCAGGAAATTGGAGAAACTCTGCTCAACCTTTATATAATATTAACTTGATTACCAACTACACATTTTTGAATCTTTCTGACACATGCCTTGCTCATGCTATTTACTCCCTGGGAGAGTTGAGATTCATTACAACATCTGTAAGGCTGTTATTATTGTTCAATAGTCTAAGTTTGATACAATTGACCAAGCATAGCATTAGGATTGATGTATGTCATAATTATCCATGATGTAGTCTTGACCATCTATATGACTTGTGAAGGCCCTGATATAACTTGTCAAGATGATGATACTGACCAAATTCACAAAAGTTGTTGAGTGTGGACTCCACAATAGCATGTAGTTAATTGTGACAAATCAACAAAATATATATTAGCATGGTCCATATCCATAATCTCGGGTTGAATTGAAATCCTTCACAGACATATATTTTTGGAAACTAATAACATGTATATTGTGTCGCCAATAAGTGCAATGGACACTGGTATGTACCATATTCACATTTCTGACCCTATATTGAAATCCTTCACAAACCGGCACATCTGACAATAATCACCATGTGTCTGAGGTCGCAAATGAATGCAATGCGCATCTATATGGGCAATATATGTAATTCTGATATGGATTAAAATCTATTTCTGACTGGCACGTCCGATCATAAACGTTGTGCAGAAAGGGTCGCCACTGAATGTCATAGAGATCGGTATGGCCAAAATCTACACTTCTGACTGTAGATTGAAACCCTTCATAGACAGATACTTCTGAACATGGTGTGATCTAGTTACTAGTATGTGTCATTTTCACGTTTCTGATGCAGTATCGAACTAATTCGCAGGCCGCCATGTCCGACAATGAATCGAATGTGTCGAGGGTCGCACATAAATGCAATGCGCATCGGTATGGCTCACGTCCACATTACTGATTGTGTATTGAGATTCTTCGCAGACCGGTGTGCCCGGCAATGGATGCAATGCAGATCGGTATATGGCCCAATCCATATTTATGACCTTGTATTCAAATCCCTCGCAGATAGATACTTTTGAAGTTCCACCAATATCACGTGTCCCGCGTTGCTAATGAACACAACGTGCACTGGCATGTGCCATTTTCACGTTTCTGATACAGTATCGAACTAATTCGCAGACCGGCACGTCCGACAATGGATCGAATGTGTCGAGGGGTCGCACATAAATGCAATGCGCATCGGTATGGCTCAAAATCTACAACTGTGTTGCCGATTTGAACACAATGTGATCTAGTATGTGTTATTTTCACATTTCTGATACAGCATCGAACTAATTTGCAGGCCCGGCACGTCCGACAATGAATCGAATGTGTCGAGGGTCGCACATAAATGCAAAGCGCATCGGCATGGCTCACGTCCGCACTACTGATTGTGTATTGAAATTTTATGCAGACCGGTGTGCCCCGACAATGAATGCAACGCAAATCGGTACATGGCCCACATCCACATTTCTGACCTTGTATTGAAATCCCTCGCAGAGAGACACTTTTGAACACCAATAGCACGTGTCCCGCGTTGCTAATGAACACAATCCCACTGGATAATCTGGTATCATAGGCCATATTCACATTTATGATCCAGTATTAGATTATTTCGCGGAACGGCACATCGGATGACGAACACAATGCATAGAGGGGACGGTCTAAATTTACTTTGCTCGTTTTGTATTGAAATCACTCGTTTACACTGTACAATTCGGGCTGAAGGTAGTGGTGCATCATACTGAATTATGGACACATCCAGGGCAGCACGGTACTGCTAAACGTCCGAGTTATTGCGTAAGATAAGAACCTCTAAACTATTCTGTCCCCTCACGGACCTGTGCTCTATTCTCTGCACGTTTCTGGCGAATCCGAGCTAAGGCGCTATTCTTCGACGGAAGCCGTTCGATATCTGAATACAGTGGAAATACCTGCCTATTCACATTTTCATCAGGATGATGCGGAATCCGATTAAAGGATCATATACATACCGGTTCCACCATGTCAGAAGCTGATCAACTTCCTCTCTCTCTTCATGGTCAAATAATAATTCCATTATGCTGTTGTAAAAGCGTTCCGAATCTGTAACGAGGTCAGTGCGTGAAAAAACTTGTGCAGATGTGAGTGCGAAGCGAGCCTCCAATTAATGTGGTAAGTAACGAAGGGTTATAGAGGAGTGATAACTTACCTGGGTAGCAACATACGCAATCGATGCCTTTGTAACCGACCTCATACCATGGATCCGTGCATTTCCGGACCGTGTTGCCTTCGGCTCCTGATCAACAGAACTGGGGGAAGTGAAAACATGCTTGAATGCCTACTCAAGTTAGCTCGAATCCGACCCAAAAGATTAAAATAGTTGAGGAAATGATACTCACAGAAACCAGAAGGCCACTTCGAAGCAGTCCGTTCCATGGGTCCTCTGGGTCGTACGTGTAGTTTGCGTACAGGAAAACTGGCCATTGGTCGCCAGCCACCTGAATCTGGCCACCGACGAGCTTGATCCTTGTCCTATGGATGCCAGTTTGAGGTCGTGATGAGAGAAAGACAATTATCTTACTCAGAATTGCCCCAGTCAAGTCCTGCAGGACATAAAAGAGCTCCCGTACGCTCATGGTTGAACCCACGTCCAGACTTGATATTTCGAGGAATGTGTGGACTCAAAGACTGACCCTTAGGTGTGATCCAGTCTATGATCGCACTCTTCATCCCTTTGGTATCGTCTGCCCTTGCGCCATTGGCGCCTTTCTGGATCTAGCATCCGATTAGCAGTAAGTAAACGATCAATAGAAAAGATGAATCCGATTACCAGGTCGGCAATGACAATTACTTCCTCTTCTGAAGATTTCATCAGCCGAGTCTCGAGCCCAGGATTCATGCGAAGGAGCTCGCGGAATACCGTGTACTCCTTCCGTTCTCTAAACACGTATTGTAAATTAATCCAGTCAAACGAACGAGCATAAATTTTGACCCACACATCAGTCAAGGATTCTTGCTCTTCGCCCTCACTTATAAATAAGAGGCCGTTGGTAATGAGAGTTTGGACGTTGCAGAAGGCATGCTGAGAACGCCCGAAGTGCCGTCCGTGGTGGACAAGTGGATCCTGAGTCGTTCTAGGAAGAGTTCAGCTCCACGTATCGAGTTAGAGTGACAGAGGCTCACGGTTTCTTCCTAGGTCCCAGCTGAAGCGCACTAGAGTGTCGGCGCTTCTGGCCACCAGGTGTTTCATCACTGGGTGGCGTACTATCACGGTGATCGTACTGTGAAATGGGCATGAGGTAGTGTCAAGACGAATGTAGATACGGTGACTGTTTTGTAGTCACAGTAGGATGGGCATTTGTGATGAACTCGTTTACGACGTGCAGGTTTTATACTAACTGCCAGTTAGGGCCCGGCGGTTCCAGCGCAATTCTTAGACCTAGCGGCCGCTTCCAGAGTTTTGCCACGATCATTGGGGCCCGTTATGACGTTCCTGCGATTAGATACCAGAACTTCTGGAACTGCTTGCTATCATTCGACGACTTGGACACACTTTGACAGAATATAACGTCAGCATAAGCGGCCAAAAATCATACCATCTAAAATGTTCGCCTAACTGCTCGCCGATCAAATTCTGCCGAGTCCGAGCCCTGTTCTGCCAGTCCTTCATTATCCTGTGACGCAACATGACGGAGCCCGGAACCATACCTTTTGAAAGCCTAAATTCGGACGCGAGCAGTTCAGAATTTCGGACAATTCTTAGCAGTCCCGGCGCGACCTTCATCGATTCGTCGAAGGACTACTCATATGCAGTCTCAACAATGATTGCAGTTGCCAAATAATACTGCATTTCAAGTCGTCTTAAGGATATGCAACGGCGGCAGTAGGTATTGGCTCATCCCTCGGACTTCAAGCTTTATTTACCAGCCTGAGCGATGTCAGCACACACATCACAGAGAGCGAACGCGGAATCGGTCTGTCGACCGCCACTGTATCTTGAGTGAGATGATGTACCAGTCATTTCAGCACCGATCGCTCTCATACTTGACGACACTCCCGAGCTACGAGAAAAAATAACACAAAAAGGTGACTATAGTTCTCTGTTGACCAGGTCTCCAATCCTCACCTCTATATCATTCCACAGATCATACAGCACCAATTATAAACCGTGGCAAGCGCGGCTTATAACGCTCGAACGGATCAACGACGCCAGCTTCTCGACGTTTGTATCTTCATCTCTCGGAAGCATGAGAACGGTAAGGCGTGTCTGAAAAGAGTCAGAAATACAACACGTGAACGAGATAATTT
>JBBPPA010000270.1:0-26984 GCA_038091735.1 Leccinum pellstonianum | reverse complement strand
ATCGAAGCATGAGTACTTGAGTCCTCGTCCACGTCCAATGGATCCTCTGCGTCGCGGTCTTTACATGCGCTCACCACACACATGCATTTTCGACACACCCGAACCTCAATCCGGCTCCCAAAACGGATGGTCCGAGACTAAAGACGTTTATAATTTAGCCGAGTGCGAAACGCTCGCACTCGGCTAATTTCTGACAAACCATCATAATGTACAAACCCTAGTCATATGCTCGACGACCGCCGAGCCACATGCGATCCCAACCAGAACTGGCTCCTTATGACATGTACGTACAGGTGGGGTGATGTAGGGAAGGCGATGACGAGGGAAAACGAGGGAGGTAACGACCCACGGCGACCGTCGTATGCTCTCGTTGTGCCGAGAGCATACGGCAGTCGTCGCACACCGTCTTGGATGGAGGTGGCACGGACGACTGTGGCAAGGGCAGTTGCCACACGCCGTCCTCAACGCTTTGAGGTGATGATGGACGAGGTGGGAAAACGAGGGAGGGCGCGGATGGGACAGGAAGACGGTGGGTGCGTGTGAGTCACGAACGAGGGCGACATTGGCGCAAGTCCGTTTTCTTCAAGAGTGGATTTGAAACAATGCTCTTCCAAAGGAGGAAAGAATCGGCCTGTACAGGTTCAGCTCAAGGAATTGAATACAAGCACAGAAGGTGAAACAACCAGCCGATTGATGCTGGAATCCTCTTGCAAGACTTGGTCAAAGCAACTTATAGGGGCCAAGAATATGATGGCGTTCATATCGTCGAAAAAGGTGCCCATGCCGCTGATGAACGATGACACCTCTCTCATAGAAGGCAAAGAAAGCAACATACCTCTCTACGGGGTCATTGAGCGACGAAAGAGAAAGATAGTATCTGAAGCAGTACTTACAAGAGATCTTTGACTCCAACATCAAACACCTGCCAATCACCATTCATAGAAGCGCCAAGTTGTCCTGGAATCCTGTAAACATCTGCATTCCGATGCGGATGTCTCCAAGAGTAACAATATCCACGGCCATCATGTGTAGGAACGGACTCTGAGTCTCATCTAGGTCTAACACGCCTTTGGACTGATGCTGTAAACCCCATTCTTCAGGCACTCGGCTTTTCGGTAAGTCGTTCACATAAATCTCAATGTCGATCCATTCTGACTCCAGATTAGAGTCCGCCATCTGGCACTGATAAAATGACCCGTATCTTCTGGTGTCCGACTGGTCCTTTTTCCTTTTTACCCATACACGCTGCCGGCCTTTATCATACTAGATAACCCTTGGTCGAATACGACCGTTGTTTCAGTATGACTTTTTTCCTTCTATGCTACTCTTTACTTTTACGAACTAGTCTACCGAACGAGCATCTTTATATACGGAGCAATCTTACAATGTACCTCACAGTCTCACCTAGTTTGAACCTGGTAGTTATTTCCAACCAAGTTTGTCCATGCAGTTCAAGCAAAGTTGTACTTGGCATCGAGTCGCGAGACAACGCGGGTACTAGAAGATATTGTCTGTTCGGTATCTTTGAGGTCTCACTAGATCTCACGCACGGTCATATACGGTTGTGTGGTACGGCTTTCCGTACTGCCACGGCCTACGCACCACTTCCCGAATTCGTGAGCGATCTCCACTAGCGAGAGGAATTATCTGCTGACAACGCATATAATCTGCCGAATTTATACCGTTCGTGATCAATTGCTGACATGAACGATTCCGTACATTCTGACCGGCCACTGGCAAGGAGACTCTATTGAGCCAGTGGGTACTGTGACTAACACCACGTGATATCAGAGGGCATCGATTGAGAATCAGCGCTCAGCCTCGTCCTTGAGAGGGAGGAAAGCATGGGATACGTGTGAGCTGATATCTTATGCTGTGAGATGGGTAGGTTTGTTTCGAAGTGTACCCCGTACGGACACGGGGATGAGACGGAAGGGGGAGATGATCATTCAATTATCATATAGAATGTCTTTTCAAGAACGTGCCTAAAAAGCGGGCAGATGCATCTGCCTCTTTCATAACAGCTTTTACATCACCCATTGTTTCTCATTTCCGCGGTCTATATCCACTAGAATGTCGAAGATGACCGGTGGTTCCATCTTCAGGATGATTAACGTGCTGAAAATGCATGTGTGTGGTGAGCGCGTGTAAAGTTTGCGCAGACGACCTGTTCCCTGAGGGTTAGTAAGTTTGGAGTACACAATCAACAAACGGGTACGACGGGGAACACTTATTTCGCGAACATCGGAAGATAAATGTCGCAAAGGGAAACCCTCCTCAGAATCTTCGACTGATAGGTGGGTTATCTTGCTTAGATACCACGATAGCGATGTTATGTACGCATAAAGGCGAGCGCCCAGGGCACAGGGTAATTGCGCGAGAGTGGATGAGCATGCACGTGTATGCCAAGTGATAAAGGCGTGCTGTGAGTGAACGACGAGTCATTCTCTTTGTATCTGAACCAGTATGTTTTCCATGTTGCGTAGGAAGAGGAATGGTGAGTAGGCAAGGCCATCGATGAACGGCGCTGACGAGAGCAACAGAGCCGAGTGGGGCGGACAGCTCACTTCCTTTGGACATTGGTCAGCAGGTGCGAGCCTATCGGCAACCAACGAAGGAGAGGTACCGGTGGATACTCAGGCATCGAATGGAAAAAGCTCCGCCTCCAATGTCACAACTAACGCAAAGCCAATCGAAATCGTTGTTCAAGATCGAATCATATGATACATCCGTGTGCTTTTCTTGCTAATAGGGAGCACGTCGTGAGCGGGGGATGGGAAAAGAAAATTCGACAATGGCGAGTGAAGGATGCCCAGGAGGTGGGGAAGCCAATGGACGCTGGGAGTGGTACGCAGTCACACAAGATGGCAAGTGGGACGTGGTGGGGTCAAGTGATCGTCTGGGATGCGACAAGCCACCAAAAGGTGACGGAATTCAACGCAACTGGGCGGTCGCCGGCTGCGTTGGACGAGCAAGATCGCGACAGGATCGTGGGACAAAACGTTTAGCGTCTGGCCATCATTTTCCGATGCGGCAAGCGACTCCTCGGTCTATTCAAACACGAATATTATGTGGTCGCAGTCAAGTTCTGTCCTGACTCCGTCAGACGGACGACTCATCGCTACTGGCACAGAATCTGTTCGCATCTACGACGGCAGCAGACTTTCCAATTCGAGTCTACTCGTCCTATAACGAATCCCTCGCCCGGGCAAGCGACTCCATTCACCTCTTTACCTTGTCCGAAGACGGCCACATTCACTGTTTAACGTGTCCACCAAGAAGACGCTTGCGAAATGGCGTACCCACAGCAACGACAGTCCAAGGTGTATCACACTGGCATGCAACCACACAATCATCGCAGCCTCCGCTAATATGTCGCTCTCACTCTGGGATTCCACGACACATCACCAAATCGCCGTCATCCACTGCCACCCCATCTGGTCCATGGCCATCTCGCCAAGCTACGTCATTGCGATCGTTGGAGATAACAACATCACGCTGAGGAATCTGTATGACATCCTTCCCTCACCCTACCGCGATATTGTGAGTAACGCTGCTCGTGTAAGATTCCTTCCTTATCAGTCAGTCCTTGGCCGCCTCAGGTGCGCTTGGAACAAATCCAGTGTTTGAAGGTTGAAAAAAACAATCTCGAAGACATGGTTCAGTTTCTACGTGCACGGGACTCCCCTCAAAGTACGTATATGACTCTACCGCGCTGATATTCATTTTCACCAGAGGATGATATAGTGAATTTCGAGAAAACTGTTCAGGAATTGCGTACCCAGCTTGCTACATCCAACGAGGAAAAGACAGGTCTCAATGAAAGCTCAAGTGCGTTCTCTCCGCTTTCCACCCCACTTCGATGACAATCCCATTTGTTAGTTCGCAAAATCGCTCATCTCGATGAATCGGGCAAGGAACTCCGCAGCGTGCTTGTAGCATCTCAAGACTCACTCGATCGATTAACCCAGAGTCCCAGACTATCAGGGCACTACGCGCTGACGTTGAACTGCCCGAAAAGAGCTCAGGTGCGTCTTGAACCATCCCGACTGACGGCTCTCTGACTCGTTTTCAGCATTCATTGCACAAAAAATAAATGACCTCGAGCTATCTGTTCAGGAACTCGGTAAACGATTCTCTACATGCGAATGCGCCCTCCGTGAATATGACAGGAAGTATGAATGCGAGACATTGTACGCCGACGATCGCATATATGATGCTGCACAGCATATTGTGAACGTCATGACCGAGGATCTGTGGCATAACAAACTAGTCGTCAATTGGCTGAAAGGTGAGTTTGTGCATCTTGTCTCAGAACAGTATATTCAATCCCTACCATCAGAATTCACACACCAATGCGTATCAAGGCTACAGGGGATCGGAGACGAGGCATCGAGTTGCAAGAAACATGAAGAGGCCCTTTCAGCTTACTCTATGGTCTTGTTGCTCACTCCCTCGCCTCCAGAAGGCGTTCTGATAGGATGGGCGAGAATGGTGCTCATACGTCACTCAGCTAGCGAGGCATTAGGTACCGTGAAAAAGGTATGGTTGATCTGGTCTTTGAGAACTACACGATAATTCTCGTTTCATTCAGTTCAAGCTTGCCATATCTCGTGTTTATCTAGCGGTCTGTAATGTTCTCGCAGGTGACGATCGTCTTATAGAGGCGGTCGAATGTTTCCGAACGATGAAAAGTGAGCTATCAGAGGAGCCAAGCGCCCTCGAAGAACGACGGCAGTGGGAACCCGGCGAGTAATCCCATTGGCCACTCGGAGACTAATCTGACAGTCTTTACAGATTTTCGACGACATTGTAGCGGAAAACTGGAAAAAGGAGGTGATGCAGCACTGGATGCAAAGAACCATGATGCGACCATCGGATTGGAGGATGCACTCATAAATGCCACCCAGGTATAAATCAATCCACACAAGTTCAGGGTGATTCGATCTCATTCATATTGCACAGACAACGTGGGCCGATTTTGTGTCGACAGACATGCGGGGTCGTTATCTCGACGCGACTCCACTCATTCGCCAGGTCGTCGAGCAGACCATCCAAGACATACCCCGAACATTGGTTGACACCACCACCGGTCGTCTCTACGATAAGGAAATGCAAGCGGCGGCTTTCGAACAAGTTCCCATATTCAATGAGTTACGGTCTTCCATGACAATCCGCGATCGGCTCGACCGTGCACGCATCCAGAGGGAGGTGGAGATGTTTTACGAATATGTGATGTTCTCACACAGGTGGCAGCCTCCCGAGCCATCATTCCAAATGGTCGAGAGTACCGTTATCTATGGACTACCCACATCCCCCACGATCGACAAACTCATCCACTTCTGCAAGCTCGTGCAATCTCGCAGTTTCAGGTGGGCGTGGAGCGACACGTGCTGTGTTAACCAGAGCGACAAGGGAGTTCAGCAAGGATCAATCGTTGCGATGTTCCAGTGGTATCGTCGTGCGGCACTGACGATTGTCCATCTTCTCGGGGTTCTCTCGGACTCTCAGAAGCCTGTGTCTCTGGAGGAGCATCTGGAACACTCGTGGATGGGCATACCAAGAGTACGTCGCGTCGAGGGTCGTACAATCCTATAGACAGATCGTCTCCACTTACCCAGTGGATCAGCGCGCTCGTGCCCCGCACCCGTCCACATCCCTAGAAGCCCGAGCGCACTCCCGACCCCACCGATCTGCAGGGCCTCGCTCGCCCACTCGGGCGACGACGAAGACCCGGTTCCTTGTGCATACGTGTCCTAAGAAAAAACATCACACGTCAAAAAGCAAGAAAGACAAACGACGACAGATCGAACAACTCGAAACGCACCATTTGCCACCTTCCTTCCCCCCATTCCAATGAGCTGCGCGCGCCCCCTAACGACGCGCCCCTCGTCCGGACTACGATCGGAACCGATGGATGACCCAGTGAAATGGATAACAGGGGAGGACGGAAGTATCCCCGTCGAGGATGTTTGTGCAAATGACTTTCAAGCACGTTGATCGCGTCGCGTTCGAGCTCGAGATCGTGCACGGGCATCAGCACCGCACGCGTGTATCCTGTGATTCGAAGTTCCATAGGGAGAAATACGACACGCTTCTTGCGTTTCCATCATGAAGAACTTGCTAGGGTCGAGCTGCGCGATGGGTAATCAGCAGCGATCGAAAACAGAGACGCATCACGACATACGTTGAAAACTGATGAGGACCGGAATGTGTCAGTGGGAGGCAAGAAGGAAATCGGGAGGTCACGATCGAAGAAGCAGCACTCACATAGTAATTCTCTGTAATCCATCCAACACACGCAGCGTCTACGAGGCAAGTGGTCAGTTGGCAATCACCACACACACGCATTATCAGCGTAACAGAACCGAAAACGAGCGACTCACAGTGAAACGCTGGGCGCAGCAGAGATGGCGGTTCCCTTTCCTCTCTTCTTCTCCTTCTCTTTCCCCTTCCCCTTCCATTTATCTTCGACGGCGGTCGGGTGCTCGAGTTCCTCCCGTCGCGACACAATCCGTGGCTTCCTCGCACTAAAATCGACCATCCCCGAGGATGACTCGGACACCGACGCGTCCGCCATCCCTTCCCTGCTCTCCGCGCGCTGTTGCCGCTCAATCCATCCATTCCAGTATCCACACGAACTGCCCAACCGCGCCACTTCTAAATTTCGGAATCGGTTGAGAATTTCCACGAGATCAAACGTCGTGGCACCGGCGTCGCTGCTCGTCGTCGTCGTCGTCGTAAAAGTAGCAGCATCAACAGTAATGCCCGTGCGGGCCAGACACCACACGCCCAAGCCGCACCGCGCTGAAGGCTGAAACGCAAAAAAGCCGCTCGCGAGCACGATCAACAATGGCGGCAGCGGTGGTGCGCTCGTCAAATGAAACGAAAACGTGCCAAGGAATGCCAGCACGAAAGTGTTACACGAGATGTTCGTATGTGCACGTGGTTGAGTTTCATCTTTTGTCCGGTTGTCTTGATTCACGAGGGGAAGTACATAGAAGTAAATGTGTGTGGCTATGTAATACTCAGCACCATCTTCACTAGCACCACTTTGCCCAGCGTCTGTGTAGCTCGAACTCTGGCAGCTCCGTCGAGGATATTCCTCACCAGCGCCAACTACCCTCAGCCTTGGATCGTTATGCCGTCCTCGCTTTTAAATCGGCGGTATATCCGACGAAAAAATGTCCCGTCTCGCAGGCCTGGTTCTCCTCAGCGCACTCACAGTCCCAGTCGGGCAGCATGCCGATGCCGCCCGGTCCGAGAACACACGCCTTGCCGCCCTCCTTGGCCTACCCAAGGCGACTACCCGCGCCGGTCTCCTCAAAGATGCTGTAAGTCGCCCTCTATTTACCAACACTCCCTCACTCATGCTTTCCAGCTTTCGAGAGGCGTCCTTTGCATCTCCCCAGCCCAGATCAAAATCCTCTACGGCTGTCTCGAGGATTCGTTTGACCCCCTCACTACGGCGCCCATCCTCTCCTTAATCCGTGCCAACAATTCTCCATATGCTGGCTACCCCCCTCTCCAGTGCCCTCCTCTTCCGCCCCTTCAACTTTCCCAGGTCTACAGCACCGTCGGAGTAAACACCCTCTTCGACCTCGTCAAACCCCTCGACTTTGGCCCCGAGCAAGTCAAAGTCCGCACGTCACGGCGAACTCCGCATGCGTTCAGACCATGCCACCGTGTCCTTTGTCGACGAGCCCTTTGCTCACTCTGACAGGTCCCGTCTCTAGTCCGAACAGCCCTCGCTTTATGACAACACTACTGTCCAGCTGTCCAGCTGTCCTCGGACATGCTCCTGCGTACCCGCTTGAGCACCTTTGCTGTGCGCGTGATCGACCCCGATGAAGAAGCTGTTCGCCAGTTCACCCAGTTCACCGCAGCCAACGCTGAACGGCGCGCCCTTTCTCTGCGCAAAGCCCTCGTCGCACGTCCCAGGGAGCTCCTCTCGGAGCAAATAAAAGGAGGTGTCCCGTCGCACGGAGCTCACCTGCGCTAAGAAGCTGATCGAGGAGGAGAAAGAAAAGGAAGATATCAAAAAGAGGAAGATCGAGCGCGCGAAATGGGAGATCGAGTCGATCAGGAAGAGCCAAGAAGCTCGCTCAAAGGCTTGATGAAGCGCGGCGGGCTCAAGGTGTCGATCGCGGTGCGTCCTAGTCCTTTATCGTTCCCTCTATCATTGATAAATTGTCTAGGACATGGAGGACTTGAGCAAGGGCAGATCGAAGTCGAGCAGCTGGAAAGGGAGAAAAAAAGGACATGAATGTGCTTTTCGGACCGACCACATCGAGCGGGCGTACCACAAAGAAGAGCACTGCTCGCGCAAGGCTACGCCGACCGCCAGACCTTTGACACACTGCAAAAAGCACGAGTAGAGAACAGCCTACTAGAGGCAGAGACTATAAAGTGCTCCGGGGGACGATGGGAGAGGATGAGGGTTGCGCATTTGGAGAAGATGGATGAGGAAATGAGAGAGCGGGAAGAAGAGCAGCAGGCCGAGACGAGGGCGGACTCGGAGGAGGGATAAAAGTCGAGGCGGGTGAGTTTTTCTTGTGTGATGTTGGTGTGCAGTGGGACTGACCCCGGATTACGGAACGAGGTGCGGCAGAAGAGGCTGAGGCGGCGAAAAAACAACAAGAGGAGGAACGGTTGGCGGAGTAGCGTCGACAACGCCACATCGAGCTAGTGCGCAGGAAGGCACGGCGGGAGCAAGAGACGGAGGAACATGCAAAGATGCGTGCGCACTCTGCCAAGATGGGTCCTGCGATTCCACGTGCCGAGGAAGGGTGACGGACGCGTACTGCCGGCGGTGCTTCCGCCCCCACGACTGCTTCGACTACGGCGAGCATGATGACGGGAGGCCTGCCTTCATGTTCGCAGAGGCCGGCGCCGTCGTCTATCATTGCGACTGCGATGTCTGCGGGGTCTATCGAATTGGAGGCGGCGCGTGGTGCCAACGTATGGCTGAGAAGGAGCATGAAGTGGATGCCCGGGTCACCCGGTGCCGCTGGGTCGCCCGCCGGTACCAACACTGGGCTGCCCCTGTCCGAAAGCAGAGGGACGCAGACAGTTTCGTGACAGTTTCGGAGAAAGAGGTGTGGACACCGCAGCGGTTCCAGATTTAGGGCCGAGGTGTCGGGGCTTGATGAGAGGATTTGTGGTCGGGAGGATTTTTGTTATCTTCTTTTCATTGCACCGTACAGTCATGTCCGTATTTGTTTGTTTCCTGCTCCCTTTCCTTATGTTTATTTACTTAGCCTAGCCTACATGACCCATTTTATTCTTTCCCAAAACATACCATGGTTTCACTGTATCCGTGAAACCTGTAGCCCTACTATGATAGATATCACTAATTTTTTACATCTTTTGATCGGGTAGAGTTGGACTACAATGTGAATTTTGGAATATGACAATGTTGCCCTCAATATACATTGCATGCACTTTCATTAGTGGCTTGTATGTTCTATATTCCGGAAAAAATAACAATATTTCTGCTGCAGTCTGTGCTCGAAATTGGAATGTGGACTACCTCAAGTCACTTAGCCAGCAATGTTTTCCCCCCACATTTCATTCAAATCAACTAACATGACTGAGTACATTTCTATAGATTCTTGGCTGTTTCAACTTTTTTGTTTTTGTTTTGCTTTTTGCATCTACTTTTCTTCTTCAAACAACTTGATGTTCTGACTGCTTTCATAGCATAAACTTGAAGGCCCTGAGTTCATTCAACTGCTGAGAAATACAGGGTTATTGAATGAAAAAAAATCAAGGTATGTTTAACACACTCATCTGATTCTGAAGAATGACATTCAAAATCATCTCCACCTTCTCTTTTTTGGATGCTTTGCCATATGAATCAAAAAGTCCCTTCATCACTAATTTCACCTGCTCAAGTATGCTTGATGCTTTATACTTTCAAGCAGCAGACAGAACTGGTCGAGGATCTTTTTTATGGAAAAGATAGAAAGAATGCCCCAGGATGAGCAGTATATCTACAAACCAATGAAATAATCCATCTTGTTTCAAAAGACATCCAGAAAAGAAACTAGATATATACCAATACTGGATAGAAGGATTTGCTTCCATGTACCCATATTCATCTATGATTTTTAATTGGATTGTAATACAAAATGAAATTGATGAGGAATTCACAATACTGTTAGGCTTCAGAATGGATGAAACACAGGTATACAACCCATTGGCCTGAATGATAAAATGTTATAACCACAAATAAATATAATTGATTCACATACTATTGGATTATGAATAATCTGACAATAACAAATTGAATTCAACACCAGAACATCATGGAAACAAATTCAGCATCTGTAAAGTCAAAAAACAGGTAGGATTAAGATTTAATTTGTATAATGATGAATTTGTACAATGGATACTTACAGTCTGAAATTGATAGAAAAATATGTTAATATGAATATATCATCAGAAGAGTAGTAAAGAATTTACATCCTATCATTTATGAGATGATTTTTAAGCACAATATCAAATAAGCAAAAGGTATGCTGCCAAAAAATAACATGCAACAACTTACAGCCTTGAAATTGAAAAGTGATAAGTGAACAAAAAAGTAAAATTAATCCAAATAATGTCTTGCATACCATCTGTAAGGAATTCAAAATGTTATATTGAATATATATATACCCTCTATAGTAATTGAATAATGAGCATGTTATTATCACAATCCTGGTAAAACATAACTCACAATTTGCAATAAATAATATGAACTTGAGATCAATATTTGGAATATAATATGAATAATGGAAAGCTGATCAGCTGAATAGATAAGAATAAATATGAAATGTATATATCAATGATAGTGATAAATGAATAAAATGAAACAAAAAAATAAGAAAACATCATGTGGAAGATATCAAATTATCTATAACATATGATCTGTTATATATAAATATTACTTCAGAATGGAATGGAATACTCACATCCTAGCATTTCCAGAGCAGAATATATTGGCAAGGTATCATTAGCATAACCACTCTCTGGCACATTCCACTATGGATAACTCACTACCTGTCATATCCAGAACAGAAATAGATATGGCATCAGCATCACCACTCTCTGACACATTCCACAATGCACAACTCACATGCTGTCATTTCCAGAGAAGAATAAATGGACATGGCATCATCAGCATGACCACTCTCTGACACATTCTACAATGCACAACTCACTCTCTGTCATGTCCAGAGCAGAATAAATGGACATGGCATCATCAGCATCACCACTTCCTGGCATATTAAACTTTTATGCATGAGCTAATTCATATGAAAGCCTCATCTTATCCAACAGTGTGGAAACCATCTTGCCAGCTTTTTGGGATCTACAATATCCATGCTGTGTAAAGGAAATGCAGATTGATGCAATATGTCAATCACTCTGTTTACAACAATACCATTAGCCTTTGACAAATATCCAACTTTTGATACTCACTCTTGAACTGCATATCTAACACACAATGCTATATTTGTTTCTTGTGCAGTTACAAATAGCATTTGCAAAGCCTTCTCATTCAAAGCTCCTGCTGTATTTTCCAGCAGTATGCCACATTCCTCATTTGGTTTGTGCATCCCTTCAAGCACCCATGCAGATTCTGTGAGCTGAATCATGTTTGAAAACAGAATAATACCTCCAATCCGAACACTATATTTTGGTGCATACTTCAGTTGAGAGAGACGACCCCATACATCAGCATTGTTGAAAATCCCGTCCATGAGCTCATGTGCCTTTGCTACCTTCTCCTGTATTGGCAGCTTTCGAGCATTAGTACCAGATAGTTCACTTATGGCTACGGCCAGTAATGCATCAAACTTGGTGAAACACAATAACAGGCACTGGCCAAGCCGTGAGCTCCCAAAAATCTTGCAGAAAACGCGCCCACCATTTCTGGTATCACACTCATTGAAAAACATTTCCTTGGAACGTTGGATTGCCCGATTGAATTTATCCATCGGGATACAGTACCTATACAACAAATCAATGACCACTTCCCGTAACTGATCAAGCTGGTACCAGATAGCATGAATTTGTTTTTTGAGAGATGTTGTGTTTGCACGATCAGCAATGAACTCCTTCAGCTGTTGGAATTCGTGTGCGGAACCAGCCTCGAAGCCCCGCGAGTCATGGAAGACGAATTTGTCATTGCTCTGGAAAATCAGCTCATTCTCGATGTCGTGCTCCCCGCGCTAGCGTACATTGGTAAAGACGCGTGTCGAGTACGAGTCCAGTATGTAGTGATACTCACCCCCGTGGATCCCTCGACCTGGGTCAGATCAATCTGGTCGCACGGTTTGGTGGGCCAGTCATATAGACCTCCGGGTTATCGGTAGTGTTACAGATCGAGCGTAGAATGGTGGTCTTGCCAGAGTTCGCCCGCCCAATGATAAGGATCCTGAAGCGGCCAAATTTCTCTCGGATGTTGTCGAAACCGCTGGTTTGGTTTGTCTCCGAGTTCGAGTTCGAGTTCATGTCTGGATTATAAGCCTGAGCGTATTGTCGAAGAAACTGTGAAATGTGAGGGCGAGGGAGGAAGAAAACAAGGCAAAGGCATGTCGATCAATCCCCATCTACTTCCGACGTCCGCTTCCGGCAGTGGCAGTGCATTTCAACACATTCGTCCGAAACATCCGAGTCTCGAGACGGCATGGGCATTGAACGAGCAAGGGCCCCGGGCGGGATTGGTGTGCGATTTCGAGCCTGCCAAAAGTCTTCGTCAGGGGGGCCACCTGACCGCCATGACTAGTAGGTAACTTCCAACTTGCTGCATCCACTGAAGGTGTGGCTGTGTAATACGCGTGGGTAAAAAACAAATACCACATTTCCCTCAACTCATTTGTATGTACCGCGTCTTCCATCCTTCCACGCTGCATCCTGTGGCATTCGTACCCGTCGTGGCTGGATGGGTCTAAGTATACGGTCGATATGACCGACACCGCTCCTTCTAGGCCACCGTAGAACTTGCAGCAACGTACGCCGCCATTATCCTTGCCGACGACGGGCGTCGAATTCACGGTACGTACCCCCGGGCCCCGTGTGCAATTCGCACCAAAAATAATCGTTTCTGCCGCGCCCTATACAGGACAAATTTGCCCGTTTCTTCGATGGATACACTACTCCAACGTCCTTCCCGTTTTCCGTTCAGAATTCGGTCGTCCACCAGCAGGCGATGATGGAATATTTGACGAATTCGAACAGGATGCCATCGCGAGTGTCAGCGTGGCGCAAGTATGTACACCGCGCAAAGCTCAAGAATGGGTGGCTGTCGAATGCATTTCGCGTCGTGATGTGGAATCGAAAACTGCTTATTCGATCTCCCCGTTTATTTTACCGTTGGTACGCGTTATATCCCCCGACTTTCTTGTTTACTTGTTCACAAACGCATCAACAGTCATCTGAGACTGGAGCTGAATTTCGTACAGGAAGCACAACGCGCGTGTCACCGCTCGCTGTATCGCCGCGGAACCACGTCTCGCTGGGGTGTACCCAGAATACTCGTCCAAAAAGGTCCACACCGCCGAGTGGATCGACGGGGTATGCTTGAGAGACCGTGCTGCAATTTAGAGCCTTGTGGGCGAGGACGCTCAGTCCGCGAGCTCCTCGTAAAAGGCGTTCGCTTAAAAGGGTGGCCTTAAGTCAATCATGTAGACGATGATCGAACTCTTCAACGCACAAACATTTAGCTGGAATTGGGTTCACTGCACCCCGCACCCTGGCAACATCATAATCGCCCCGATCCCTCCAACCCTCGGTATCCCCAGTTGGTCTTGCTTGATCACGGACTGTGCGCCCGCGTGCAAGAGGTGTTTAGAAGAGAATACGCGACGCTCTGGAGGGGCCTGCTCGCTGCGGATATGCAATTGAGCGTGTGACGACGTCATGAGACATTGGCACGCTAGACTTCTTTGCAAGCGCGACATTAATAGATGTGCCCGGTGGGACATGGCAAGATGAATGGCGGCGGGTCTGTAGAGCAGTTGAATCAGTATGAACAGAGCATACAGATGAAGGCCAAGTTGGAGAGCTTATGCAGACAAGATGCCCAAGGAAGAGGTGAGCGCTTCCCAACGTGGCAAAACGATGACTGACTGCCACGCGTACCAGGATCGTTCAATGTTGGTGCTCGTGGGTCTTGGACTTAGGAAACAACCAATCGCTTGGCTCGCCCGTGAACCGTATCAAGATTCTGGGCCTCCGCGGCGAATGTCATGCTGGTGCAATGTGCCAACGAGTACCGGCACCATCTCGTGTTTCAGGCCTTCATGCTGTCGGTCGACGTAGCGTTCCAGTCGAGCAAGGTGCGTCAGTTGGTTTGCCGGGTGTTTGGCCGATCGAGTTTCGAGGACGAGCTGGAGCTGGAGCGGTCGATGAGAGGGTCTGCGAAAAGCAGTTGGGAATAGATGTTGAGCCAGGTGTCTTTGACGGGTAGTCATTAGAGTACTCACCTGAACTGCAATATTGCTGGTGCCCTCTAATTAGGCATTCAAACTGCTCCATGACTATTATGTAGCAGAAGCGATTTCCCAATTACTCAATTCGCTTCGTGCTAGCTAGTAGACTATGCGTAGATCAAGTCTTAACATCGCTCAAAACAGCATCACCTCCATCTCAGACCGCTTTCTCTCGCTGAATCATGCCAAGTCCAACAGCTGGCTGACCGTGCAGTCGCTCCTCCTCGGCGCCGCCAGTGGTGATCAGAGCAAGCACTCAAGTTTCCGTGGGAAAGTTACCGCACCCGGGCTTCTCTCCCGAGACTCATCTGGACGAGTACCCCCGACAGTGCCCTCCCGTTCCCTTCCCCTAGCAGCCTTGCGCCTCTGTCTCGAGCACCAGCGCAAGGTCGAGTTCGTCGTCACCAAATATGCCCACCGGGCCAACGCCATCAACCTTTAGAACCAGAAATCCTTCAGCACCACCTCGACACCCACTTAACACCTCCGTCAAGGATGAGCTCACCAAGACATCGCTCCCCAGCGGCAACTCCCTCTACCATGACACCTCCATCAGCAGTAAATCCAACGAAGAAATATCCCATCTCGTAGGCCAGGTTCTCGTCAGCGCCGTTGTCCCTGTTGCTGTAAGTCCCCGTCTCTCCATTAACCAGCTTTCGAGAGATGTCCTACGCCTCTCCCCAGCCCCGATAAAGATATTCCACGACCTTCTTGAGGATTTGTTCGACCCCGTCACCCTTTGCGCATTCACGGCGCCTGTGCCGGCGACTCCCCACATTCTGGCTATCGCCTCCTCCTCTCCCGCCTCCTCTCCCAACTTTCTTAGGTCTATAGTACCCTCGAGCACGACCTCATCAAGCCCCTTGGTGACTTTGGCCCCGAATAGTTGAAGCCTACCTCATGAGGTGCGCACGTCGCAGCGAACTCCGTATCCGCGTTGATCATGCCACGTGTGGAGGGGGAGTGCGTCCGTTTGACGGGTAGGAGGGGTGAAAAAGGGTGAGAGCAAGCGAGGGAGATCGGACGAGGTCAAGTGAGGGGATAAGAGCGAGCGAGAACGTACGTTCGTGCATGCTTGTCGCAGCAAAGGCAAGGCTGAGGATGAGTGCCTCCGGGCAGGAGGTAGAAATGGGTTCACATGCACATCCGTGCAGACGCTCAGGAGATGCGAGGTGCGAGGGCGAACGAGCGAGACGGTGACGTGCGGTAACTATTGTGCACTCTCATTGAACGAGACGTCTTCGATACGACGAGGAAGGTGACGACGCAGACTTGTATAGTCTAACTCTCCTCATACATGTCTGCTGTGACAGGAGCGTCTGCCAGAAGGAAGCAAAACTGTCAATGATCAAAATCGATGGTCAGTCCAGCACTCTGTGACAGCACATACTTGGTCGCGTTTCTCGTAGACGGAGAGCATCGTGAGCGAGACAGCAACACTGGCAAGTGGAAGACGGCAAGGAGGTGGGGAGGTGGGGACACTGATCAGTAATGTTGTCCGCGGCGGTGTCGGCAGAAGGAAAGCGGAATGACAAATATGTTGTGCCACTGGCACGCGATCTTTGGGACGTGAAGCTTTGATGAAGCTTGAAGACTCTAGGATCAACTAGCCAGCCCTTGGAAACTTACATAAAACACAACTACGCCGTCGCTGTCAAGGACTTCCCGTCGTCACTGCCATGTATCGCCAGTCTGTCGGGTCTACTACGACGGCCACGACGCTCACCTTCGATGCAGCTCTATGCCTTGTCTCTGCGACGCAACGGCGAAATCAACTCACTTCATATATCCACGGGGAGAACGCTTTCCACGAGTAGGCTCGTTCATAATCCGAGTTACATCGCCCTCGCAAGCATTCATCGCAACGTCTGGCGGTTCCTTGGTCATTCTTGGGGACACTCTGAAGGACTCTGCCCCCGTCGAGTTCATGGTTCTTTCGGCATATCTTGATCGGTCATGGAGGCGACACGATCATACACCCACTGAAGATGTATCCGAATCTACAATTCATCTGGGGACAGTGCAAAGTGAAAGAAATCTCGCCTCAAGGAGGCTCAAATGCGCATGTCTTCCCTACGCACGTTTTCTCGATATTGACATTCACCTCCGCTAGACACCAAAGCCTCTTGCCTCGAGAAAGCCGTCTGGGAACTCCGGCACGAACCCGTCACTTTTTGACACGCAGCCAACCTGAAGGAGGACGCTCTCAACAAAAAACCATTAGGTCCTTCGCGACACCATTCACGAACGGGACGAAAAGCTCAGGTGTGTTTAATCAAATCCCCGCTCGCCCCGAAGCGCCTCATTAATAAATATCCTCATAGACAGAAAGATTACGCGTCTCAAAGGACTGTCGAAGATCTGCGTCATGAATTTGCCGCGTCGTGCATGCAGCTCTTCGAATCCCGGCGGACAGCCACGGAGATGGACAACCATCTCCGTGCGCATGAGCAGAGACATCGTTGCGAAGTCCTGTACACCGCGGGTCGCACAATCGACGCGTCCTTGCCCTTGTCGAAATTACCATGGACGAGGAAGCGAGAGCCAACCAGTTAATCATGGACTGACTCGCTGGTATGTTCCATGTCGTGCGACAAAAGGAAGAAATCAATTACTACTGCAATTTACGAACCGATGTGCACCTAAGCTGGAAGAAATCGGCGACGACGCATCGGGCCGGTCAGACCCGTCCTCGGGTCGATCTGTTCTTTGAACAGATCGTCTTCTTTGGGATGCTTGTCTCCACGTACGACGCATACGCCCAATACTTGTACTCTGGTGGCTTGCCATTGGTGGGTGGTGGGCCTGATGGAGGCAAATGAATGGGCAGGTAGGCAGTTCCGTCATACACTGGGTTTATACTGCGTTGGATAGCCATGCTTGCGTGCCTGGTTGGACGGTAGGCGGGGCACTTTGACGGGCGGGGCTAGTGAGGTCAAGTGCATCCAAAGACAGAAAGCAACGCTCGCAAGAAACAGCGACAAACATTCCTAGTTGTACTAGCTTCTGTGAAATCTGTCGCAGGATGCGATACAGATCAATGGTAGCTTGAATCACAGCAACCCCCGACGCAAACCGAGGCGACAGTCCCATTCTCTGCAACGGTCATATATTTTTCCATCAAATCAGACTAGAGCGGATGATGAGCGACTAGGAGAAAGCAAAGGCATTCGACAGGCGATCCGTACACCTTAAATACAAAATGCGTAAAGACCCTCATGACCGAGATTCCGAGAATGGATATAATTTGACGGCGGAAAATGGTCTCTAGGAACCACGAGCCCTGGAATAAGCTGCTGCGGAATCCCTTACCTATCCTGCACCCACGATTCTAAACAATTAGACGGCGCGCGCAACCGCCTACAATGGCATCCCTCTGTGCAATTGTCAACGGAGCGAGCGTGGGCAAGTCGTCTGTTGAAGAAAAACGGACGTGTCATCAGGAATACATATGTGGCCAGCGATTTAGACGCGTGGCCTCACTGCTAGAGATCGTTGATTAATAAATATAGACTGGTTGACATCTATGACTTGCAGTCCTGAGATTGACGAAAAATAGGTTTTTGAGCATGGAAGTGCGGATATGATGATGATGACGAGCAGAGCGCCGTCCGTCACTGAATACACAGCGATGGTCGATCATTAATTATCCCGGCCGGCGATACAGTTTACTGTTGACGCCGTGAGCCTTTTCGCTTTGCATAACGCGTCGTTGATACCTACCTCGAGGGGTACGCAGTTGACGGTATGCCTCACAGCATGCCAGTTTTCCATTCCGGATCAGGAATCGCAAAGCGCTTCCCCCGTCGCTTTCCATGCTCCGTACCTGCGTTCAGCATTTCAGTTACCATCTTGGCATGTATGTACCTACCACTCTTTGAATGCATCAACCTCGTTCCCTCTCTCGCTAAGGCGGAACGGCCGCTTCTGATCGCACGGGTACTGCGCCAGTGCCTGTCGGTCTTAAGCCTATTGAGTCAACCCGAGCGACTGAGGCTGCGTGGGGTTCAGTGATCGTATTCAATATCCGGTGGGCGGATTGTAACTTGTAAGTACTTTGGCACCGGCCTGTAGGGTCTCATACTTGTAATGTCTATCAAAGGTGATGAAAACGAGGCCATTGAAAGCGGGATATTAATGGTGACCTAGAACTTACAAGCGACGACACTGGTAGACTCCCGATCCGACTCAATCTTTCTGATTAAGTGTATTTCTCGAGGCGAAAATCAGTTTGAGGGCGGTGGCAGCAAACGGAATATTCGACGATGGCATAATGCAGGTAGGGAAGCTGGTGGACGCTGGAAGCTTGGTATACGATCTCGTTGTGGGTCGTGGCTGGGACTCCGAGGAGTGGTGTGGGATTCGACGAACTGTGAAGTGAAAATCACGGTCGTTTCACACGGCCCCACCTCGTTTAGCGTCTCGTTAATGCCACTTTAAGTCTTCACATAACTCCGTAGAGGGCAAAATCACGACCCACTCTCACTGGGTATCGCGTTGACGCTCGTCCGTGCTGAGGGTGTGCTCTGAAATGCAGACAGCGTCCGATGCATATATTCCAGTACAGGAGAAACCGTATGGCAGCGGAGGTCTGAGGACCAGGGGTGAGTGGGAAAATGCACATACAATCTCGCCCTGACGTTACATTCACAGTTCGCTCATCATGTGTATCCACATCTATCCAGATACCCATAGCTCGACGCTCTACGTCGTAGGCTTCGCAAAGTCTCTCAAGTCGTACACGCTGAATGTCTCCACGCTCGATTTGCCGACGTCGCTAATGTCAACATACCAGCTAGCATAGCGAACGTTGACCGATTTCCTTGTATTGGGTCCTTCCCGTGTGGGCTCTTGCTCCCCTACAAGCGCTGACGATTTTGGTCCCTCAGGCCTCATTGGTCTGGCTCTCACCTTCGTCGACCGAATCGAAAGCTGCACTGTCTCTCTTCTCGGCCCCGCTCTCACCCTCTCTTAAGGGTAAAATTTCGACTGTTCCCAACGCATCGTACAAGTACATCCAGGATGTCGACCTTTCACGCAATGGCTTGTTCATGGCTTTCCAGGAGAATGGCACAGCGGAGGTCATGGGCTATGAAAGTGGCGGATCGCCAGTGAGAGCGATGTGGAGCTTTGGCGATGTGGTGAGTCGTGTTCTTGGTTTAATTGCGTGGTCGCGTGCTGAGCCAAGCGCACACAGACGCCATCCGCATCCACCACGGGATCCCACTTCGCTGGTGCGCCAAACGAGGGCGGAAAGATGCATATAGGTAGCGTGGCTTGGTCTAACGTTCACAACGTGAGTGCTGTTTTCTTATCTTGAACGCGATTCAAACGAGCGATTCAAACACAGCAAGCGATCCATCAAGTTTTCGAGGCAAATCTAGAAGAGGGCACGGGCAAGACGACAGGCTTTGCATTCCCTTTTGAAACGAAAGAGCATGGAATAATCAAACATGTGCGTGTTCGTTCGTTGTATATATACTTGACATTGAAGCATATATTTATGCAGGTCGCGTTCTTACCCTCTTCTTTCATCTCCACGTCGTCGGACGAAACTCCCCACAAACTTCTCCTTGTCACCTCCACAGGATCTCTCCAACTCTGGGATCGCAACGTGCTTCAGTGGGTACGCGAAAAATCCCTTGCAACCGTACAGACTGTTACCATGATTGAACTCCCCCTTGCAAGAGAGGTGGTGGAAGGTGGCGTAGGAATTGGCGGGAAGAGTGAAAGTTTTGGGAACAAGATCACGAGGCAGATCGGGGATACCAAGGTGCGTTTGGACCAGTCGAACCACGTCGTCAATCGTTGCCCTGACGCTTTCGTGCTTAGAACTTGCCTCACTACCTCGTCCACTTCGCTACGCGATTCGTGACCGGTTCGTATGCTTTGCCATCTTCTCCTATCTCTCCAGCTCCTCCTGCACCATCCGCGCCGACCATACCCCATCTCGTTCCACACCGATCGCCTGCTTCGTCTGCATCACTCGTCTGTGATCCTTTTTCTTTCCGTCAGCTGCTTGTCACTGCGACGGCGCACGGGAAATTGTTTGCACTGGATACTTCGACAGGTACAATTGTATGGAGTCGCATTTTCGGGCTTATTTGGGAAAATAAGGTCGGTGGGAGGATTGTGCCCGTCAGGGCCTTCGTGGTCCGCCGGACTGAGACGGGAGCGGAGGATGGCTCCGCCATTGCGTTGGTCACGCAGAGAGTGGCCGATAACGTACGCGCCTAATACGCGCTGCGTTTTTGCCATTGTTTTCCGTTTAGATTGACTCGGAAGCTGGACAGACATTAGTAGATACTGTCATCTTCCACTTTGACCCACTGACGGGAGAGGACGTTGGTAAGGCAGAAGAAATCGAGGCAGCGATGGTATCAATGAGCTACTTACAAGTGATGAGGTCACTAAGACTAGCCTGCTCAGTCTGAGCTCTGTTCAGCTGCATGTTTGTTCTTCGACTTCTTAAGTAGTTATTTAATACTTGTGGTACCCTTCCATTGATCCCCGACTCCCACGAAGTGGAGGAGCCTCGGTTTTGTCCACCTCAAACACTTCAGCCTCACGGATATCACCAAGTTGATTGCTTGAATCTTTGATGAGGCGGTCCATCCGTCACTCCCGACAACCATCCTGACATGCCCGCTGGATACAACAACCTCGGGAGCTCGTTGTGTCATTTTAGTGTTTTTGGTAAATGAGTTAGGGTCAGGCTGTGGTTCATCTAACCTTTCTGGACATAAAATTACCGCAACACGAATGAAAAAAGATGCGGTAAAACATACATACAAAACAGCAATATTTAGGCACCTAAATTCACCGCAAACGAGGGATAAGTACGAAATGCGGTAAAATATAAACGATATTTTACCGCAAATGAAGGGTAAGTGCTATTTGCGGTAAATTGTAATTGTGAATTCACTGCAATTCGAGGTTAATATCATTTGCGGCCAATCATCGATACCACATTTACCGCAAATGAGCATAGAGTGTCAATTGCGGTAAAATGTAGTGTACCATGTTCGATACAAATTTACCGCAATTGATACTGTATGCTCATTTGCGGTAAAACAAACTAATGATAAGATCGTAGTTAGAGTGATCAGATCTAGGAACGAGATCACATACCGTATAAAGCTAAATACAAAATTACCGCAATATGACAACATGGCCGAAATGCGGCCGAAACGAGTGACAGAAATGGTATTTATTATAGATCAAGTAGATTACAAGATCGATCTATTTCTACTACTCTACTATCACTACTATGGCGAAAGGCAAAACTACAAAGAAGACCAAGGGACGTACCGAAAACACTGTGGAAGAAGGCGGCGCTGATATGTCTGAGATCACGCCGAAGATGAAGATCGACAAGTACATCGACCAATACTACGATCGACAAGAAAAAGCGGATCAAGCATTGTTAGGATACGCTAGAATCGACATAATCAAAAGAAACTTACAATTCGGTCGATACAATAAACGGCAACTCGACTTGAAGGAGAAGAGCGCCTTGTTGGATTCGTTCTTGAGCAACGGTCTTGATCGATACGGGCGGTCGAACGCGATAAGTATCCTCGTCAATGCAGACGATGTGGTCGAGGAGTCGATGAAAAGCGATTCAGAATTGGAGACGATGAAAAGGGATGGTTCTCACTTACCTTGGTTACGATTCAAATGGGATACCGAGTCGGGAGAGGCGGACGAGAAGGGACCAGAGCCTGAGATCGTTGCCGCTGGAGGACGTCATCGACGTGCGGCTTTGATCGAATGGATCAAAGGGAAGAGGGAAAGATTAGAATCAGCGAGAGAAGAGTTGAAATCGATGCAGGAAAAGGAACGAGACGAACCTGGTACTGTGGACGCCGAAGACATGCGAGCGATCGAGGCGTTGGTGAGCCACCTATACGGACTTGTAGTCTCGGGTGGATCGTGGATCGTGGCTATATACGATGAAAGTGAGTCGTCGTTTTCACTGATTTCGAAGCGTGACTCACCGGTAATCAGGCAAAGTCGACGAGTCGACCGGTATCCACCTGTCGACAAACCAAAGACTCTACAATTACGGTGAGACGGTGGAAGAGGGAGTGGTGCAATCTTACCACATGATGAAGTCTGAGGGGCAAACCTGGCACGATCACGATATCGATCAAGATCAGCGTTCGGTTTCTAGAGGCTACAAGATCAGCTCTCTCTTATCGCAAGACTATATCTGGCGCCTTCTTGACACCATAGTCGACATACCTTCGACGCATTACGTTCATTCGAACATCTTCAAAATCACCAAGTTCAGCAAAGATCTCGTATCTGATCACGGTGGGGTGAGTACTATGAGACCGACGAAACAAACACAT
Organism: Leccinum pellstonianum; assembly: GCA_038091735.1. NCBI lineage: Eukaryota > Fungi > Basidiomycota > Agaricomycetes > Boletales > Boletaceae > Leccinum > Leccinum pellstonianum. The sequence continues at coordinate 4,147 of JBBPPA010000270.1, read as the reverse complement.
CACTCACGGTTATGCTTCTAGCTCTTGGCAGCGATGGTGATTCTTCTTGAAGAACGACTCCGTCTATGCTTCAACACCGTCGACTGGGACTCTGTCAAAGTAGAGAAGGCTCAAAAGATTTTAGCAGACGTGAAATCGAAAGAAGAAGACATGAAGGCAGCTAACACTTACCTTACGGAGTGTATGAAGACGCTGATGAGCGCGACTCCTGTCCTCGAAGCGATCAACGACGACGTCCGCAAGATCGTCGACGACGCTTACGTTCAAACTCTAGGTGGTGAGAACGAATGGAAGTACTTCGGGCAAACGGTCGAGGAGTGGACTGGACCGTACGAACAGTACGTCTTCGACGTCGTAGATCGACTGAAAGATACGGTCGGAAAATGGTCGAAGAAACCAGAAATGAGCGACGCACCCGAGAACATCAAGAGAGCCTGGGACGAGTGTGGATCAAAGGCCCAACTCGTCTTAGGGATTATGGACAATCCCGACCTCATGCCCTTCATGTCATCTTCGGTCTGGAGGTCGTTGGCGAAGCTGTTGGAAAGAGTATCGCGTTCAGTTCTCGAGGTGAGCTTGTTTACTATGACGTACCCGTTCGGCCGCAATCCGGGTAGCGTGTCACTTTGCGGCATTTGCTTTTACCGCAAACACGCTCATACTCTAATTTGCGGTAAAACCGTACCGTCGTTTTACCGCAAACACGCACTCGTGTCGATTTGCGGTGAAATCACACCATCAGTTTACCGCAAACGCACGCACATGTCGATTTGCGGCTAAATCGCACCGTCTCGTCTTACCGCAACCATTCCAACATGGCTATTTGCGGCAAATCGACACAAGCGTCACTTTGCCGCAAATGACTGGTTTGATTTTAACGCGTTTTGCTCACACGTTTTGTCAGGTCTCGTCGTGGTTCAGTCCGCTGGTCTACAACCACAAGGTCATCGGAAGTCGATGGAAGATGGGATCTGCGTCCGCTGACATGATCAGGGCGTTCACCGCACATCCCGACGTCAGCACGTTGATCGTTGATGGTTATCTGAAGATGGTGAGTCGTATCATACTAACTACTATTACGCTACTGTCGTTTAACGTTCAATACAGTTCATTTGGGCGTTGATAGACAACATGCCCGCACTTATGAGACTCGAAGACGATCTCGACAAATGTCAAATGCCCGAAAGACCGCAGTCCGCGAAATCGTTGAAGGAGTTCATGCTGTTGGAGTCGGTGGGAAAGGACGTCGGGAAGTTGTGGAAACCAGGACAGCCTCTGCGTGTCGTCGCAGAATCTGGGGACACTCCAGGTGCGTGTTCTTTGTCGTCACACACTATTCCATTCGTTGACTTAAACTCTACAGAGATTATTCTACGAAAGGAGTTGCACATGGAGATGACCATCCTGGACGAGAAGATCAAGGTCTTGATCCGAGGCAAGACGTTCTCCCGCAACATCAAGAACTGGATGGATCCTTGGCGCCGTCCCGTCACCATCACAGGCATTCAGAAGGCCTTCACTAGGGTCATCCCTCTTCTCAATTATCACACGGCTTACTGGGGGAAGACGACGGATTCGTGCGAATCGCGAATGCGAAAAGAAACGATATCCTCTGCTTTGACCGAATACGCCGCGATCGTCAAATATCGTATCGATCTTCTAAACAAGAAGGACAGCGCCGCCGCCTGGATCCGCGCTTACATCGATACGATGCTCGTCAACGCTGTGCAAAAGGGAAAAGGACGCCAACATCCAGGAGGAGCCGAAGGCGTTCGTACCATCACCTGGCCTGACGGGATGGAGTACGACCACACGAAGATTCCCGACAAGATCCCGTTCGACATCCTGGAAGAAATCGATCGCATGGATCGTAGAATGACTCGCGAACAAGACAAGGCATCCATCCAGAAGCTCATTCGCGCGATCCAAGCGTGTCCCTCTGCGTCCAACGTCCTTCCAGGAGCAGAAACATCTGCTCCGTCGCGCGGCAAACCGATGCGTCCCGAGGTCAAGGAAAAAGCGAGAGAACTCATCAGGGTGCGTATCTAAATAATATTACTACTCTACTCGCTCACGCTCTCACTCATTCTTTCAGGTTCTTACCATCAGCTCATATGAACATCGCGAGAAGTCGTTGGACGTCGACGCTATAATTCAAGACGAACTCCCACCGGAAGACAACTTCGTTTTCTCTTGGCTAGTCGACGACGGAGACCAACTCGAAGAAAAGGTCGATATGGACGGAACACCCTCAAACGTCGACGTCAACAATGCATCTTTGACAGTCAAAGTATATTCATGCATGTTCAGCGCTGCCAAGACAGAGGAACACTTGAAGTCTCTCGGTCTCGACAAGAACTTTCGAAGTAAGTCCGAGTTCATTCGAACGAGTCTCCTTTCTGTATTCGCTCATGTCCCGGCGTATACTACCCTACAACAGGACTTGATCCAGTACAGCCGGTCGATGCGACTCAAAAAGGTAAGTACTAATCCATCGTGGTCGTTCACGGTCATCTATCTAATCTGTATGTCCTCTAGTCATCGATGGTTCGTGACTATCTCAGGCTCTACAACATGTTCCGACGATGATACTGACTCTACCGATCAGCAATGGCTAACAACTCTCTCGACACCGTCGATAAGTCCAAGTCCCTCGGTATGTGATTTCTAAGTTACTTACTATCGCTTCGAATTCGATCACAGAGCCTCACACCGAAGATCGTGAATCGTCAAACACTCCGCCGCCGTCTGGCACGAACGAAGCTAAACGCAACGCACCCATCAGTGTGATCTCGCGTGAGTTCGTCCTCAAGTTCCTTCCGCTTCGTTTGTCCTTATCATATTCGTCAAGCTCCACGCGCTCCCTCTAACAAGAAGCGACCCCGTATCAACACTATCGGAGATCACACTTCTACTCCAGTTCGCGGTGCTACTTCCTCCTTTCAGATCGACGACTCGGACATGGAGGAATCCGAAGGCGCTCCGTCTTGTTAAATCATTCGTTGGCGGTACGTATATATATTTTTCACTCGTCGTCGTTTCCGCAAGATCAAACCAAGGATTCCTAGATGTACAGTGATTCGTACGATGTATGTATTAATAGTAAACGAACGTGTTCGAACGAGAGCGTACTATGTACCGTCACATTGAATAGTATTAAGATGTTTGTTGTTCAGCATCATCTGAGAAACACGGGATCTTCTAACCTCTTCAATTACCGCAATCCAGACAAAGTATCGTTTTGCGGCGATACACTATTGTTCAACACGAACGTGTCTACTCTCCCCAACTACCGCAATCAGTACATAGTGTCGATTTGCGGCGATACGACATTGTTCAACACGAACACGAACACCTTCCTCGAATACCGCAATATGTACAAATCGTCGATTTGCGGCCATAAGCTATCATTAGACATGAACGAGTTCGGTGACCCTCTTCATTTACCGCAATACGTACAACGTATCGATTTGCGGCCATCCGTATCCTCGAATTCGAGATCGTGTTTTGCCACAAATCGACACAAGTGTTGATTTGTGGTAAATGACGGGTTTGATTCCAGACTTTTAACTAACCATTTACCGCAATACGTACAACGTATCGATTTGCGGCCACCCATATCCTCGAATTCGAGATCGTGTTTTGCCACAAATCGACACAAGTGTTGATTTGTGGTAAATGACGGGTTTGATTCCAGACTTTTTGTGTGTTCCCGTTCGTAGATTCGTCGATTAGCAGGTCCAAAAATACCGCAAACGCGCACTCACTCAGATTTGCGGTCATTTCGAGATTGTATTTTGCAGCAAATCGACCTATGTGTGGATTTGCGGCAAATGACGTGTTCCATTTCAACACAGTTTGGATTAACACGCTCGTTGACCCGATCGATATCTTCATTCCGCAATCACACAAGCATGGGATTCGAGTGTGACGTTCTCTGGCTCTCTCGTTGAAGATGTATCGGTTCCTATTCGTTCATTTAGCGCTACTTCAAGTCGCAATTCTCTCAGTGTTAGCCTCGTTAGTGTAAACGAGATCATGTGACAAAATAATTCTATGTGTGACATGTGACATGTGACACACAACTGACCACGAACGCGATGTGAACTCATTCATTGATCCTCTACATCTTAGAACTCTCGCTCAC
>JBBPPA010000269.1:0-26995 GCA_038091735.1 Leccinum pellstonianum | reverse complement strand
AGAACCCTTAGTCCTTCGGCTTCGCCAGACGTTAAGTCTGCTCGGCCTATCCTTCGTCTTAGCCTTCGCATTCAAGTCTACAACCGACCCTACCCGGGCCAGCTGTAACAATGGCCATATCTTGCGACACCTGTGGTCACTGGAGAAACTCAAGAGAGCTGGATGCATGCACTTACATAGCTCATGATATTGATTTAGTGAGAGTGATGACATGTGCAGCTCGGCGAGTATGAGACTAGCGCTCTTGAGCGCATCCAAATGTGAACTGACCGGGAATGAAGTTGAAGAGGAGGGATGACAGCGGTTTGAGCCAGCTTCAGAGCTATGGCTTGAGCATAGCCAGCTGAGGCTGTGCAGGGCTTTTACCCAGCTTAGCTCATGACAGATTTGCTTAAACTGTCACCAGCTATGGCTCGGAGCCAATTAAAAGCTGGAGCTCCGGCAACACTAATCAGGAGTAAGTGACATCTCAAAAATAGGGTTTCTGAGAGACACAAAATATTGTTGTGCGTCCAGACTGATGTGGCCTGAAATGTGTTGTGTGCCAGAGAATTCAGCTTAGTGGAGGTCCTGAAACAAACTAAGCTACTTGGATACCATCGAGAGATGTGTGATTACATCATACATAACAGGCAGCAGTAGAACAATAAGTATACTAGTGAACTGTGACAGTGTGGTGGGGAAGGAAAAAAAAGATGATCAGACTCGAGACTCTAGATTGAAACGATGAAATCAAATCAAGAAACACACAACAGTCAAAAGAAACAAGCGCACTGAGTCACTGTCCAACCATAGGACTGCGCAGCGAGTGCAATGACAGTTGATCCACCATGTGAGTCAGTGAGACCCTTTAATTACAAAGACCTATGTGGAAAGCCAGATGGTCTACCTGGTCCACACCCTCCAGCAAGACAGTCTGGACTAGAACATCATCAAGAACACTCTCCCTTGCATCCAGTGCTACATCTACACAAATACAGATGAACCCGCTCCAATAGAAGAGAAGATCCCAAGCATAGACATCTTCATCTGTCTCAGCGATGCCATGCCCCCCAAGAAAGCCACGCGACTGATACCTCACATTACTCCCCACCGTACCAAGGACCCCACAACTATCGACACAGATCATTGCATTGCAATAATTCAAGCAATTCAAGCATGCTCACTTGAGCTTCAGGTATGTTGATTACTAGCCTTTCCCAAGGTAGATGGTGGAACTTCTGTGGAGTCACACGCTAGTCACATGCATCCGAGTCTGCCATCTTCGTCGCATGCCCAACATCTCAGCTACCACCCTCAACATGGTTCTGTTTTGGTACTGTCAAGAAGGCTGGCAAAATTCTCCTGACAGAAAATGTACTCGTTGTCAGGAAGATGGCGGGATTTACTGCTGTGAAGACTGCTTTTCCATGGAGTTTCATTGCGTCAAGTGTCTGCTCGGGCTACACGTGGCGTTGCCGTTGCATCACATCAAGGTGCATCTATTGTTGTTGACATTCAAGTGTAAATTGATCCATCGAAATAGCAATGGAATAGTGAATTCTTCACGCGGATCTCACTAAAATCACTCGGACTCTGTATCCAGTTAGGCCATTCAACACAGCAATCTTGTGTTCGCCCAGTCCCAGTTTCTTCGGATGAGGACTTCCTTATTATCGATTCCAACGGGATCCATGAAGTGACGCTTGACTTCTGCGGCTGCGAGACCGCCCAATCACGTACAAAGCAGCTACTCTGTGCACGATTATATCCAGCAACTATCTGTGACCCTCACACAGCAGCTACGTTCCGAGTTCTCCACCAGTTCCAGCTGCTCTCATTTGAATCTAAAGTATCCGTGTATGAGTTTTATTCTTGTCTTGCACGACTTACAGATAACATGGGGGTCGAGAAGCTGCATGTAAGTATCCAGTCTTGCAAGACAATATCTATCCTAATCTAGTCTGGTAGGACCGATATGAGGGATTCTTGTGAATGGTTTGCGAGTGGCGGAACCTCAAGAACCTCAAGCAGAGTGGACGGGGGCATGATCCTGCAGGACTAGAAGCGACTGCCCAAGGACAATGTTCCTTTGTCCAGCGTGTCCCCAACCTGGAAAGAATATTTCCGTCGACATCCTCAAGACCCCATCAGAACAAAGGTAGGCTTCCCATTCATGTATATTGCCAATAATAATACTTTTTACAGCTGGTTGCATATGCTGTTTGTAGCAATTGATGCAAACTTCCATCTAAAGCGCCGAAATACATCCAGTGATACAGTTGATCCAAGCTTGAATGCTGGATCAGCATATTTTGTCAAGGAGAATGCATTCAAGACATACCTTCTACTCTATGCGAATAACTCACAGGAGGTGGGTCGGTAACTATTCATTGTTCTGTGGCTGATTTGGATGTACTACTAGAAAAGTGCATGCTCGGGACATACTGCCGTGAACCTTGCCAACTCGAAGAAGTCACACGGACTTGCCACAACTGGAGTAGGGACGATCGATTGTGCATGTCATAATATGAAACTCCCCACCTCCATCGGAGATTTGCAAAAGGGTGAAAGGTAAGTTTTTTCTTCTACTCGGGGTTTTAAACCTTGATCGTATCCTAGATACGTAAACATGGACTATCTGTTCTTCTCAGCCACCCAAAAGTTTCCCTTTATTGCACACATTTTTGCATCATATGATATAGCATGTCAATGGAACAAAAAAATCTGGCAATGGATGGACAAGCTACCCTCCGGTCTGCAGCTTGACTGCAGCGAGACCACCCGAGTATCCTTTGGTGTACCGAAGTTTCATCTACTCGCTCACAAAGAAGCATGTCAACTAGATTACTCATTCAACTTTATGCCACGAGTTGGACGTACAGATGGAGAAGCGTCTGAAAGGGGATAGGCAAATATCAACCTCGTGGCCTCAAGTACCAAGGAAATGGGACCAGGCTCCCGGCGGGACACAATAGACGACTTCTTTGGTGACTGGAATTGGAAGAAGGTTACGGGTTTGGGTGTGTGCTGTTAAGTACTGCATTAGTGCCAAATTCATAACTAACAAGCAATGTCGTGCAAGATAATGCATTACTTTCCAAATTGAAGGAAGCACTGGTTGTGCAAGCATGGGATCAAAATGCTGCATTACATGAACTGGAGGATTCTTTGCCACCCGAAAAGGTATCCCAATGGACCAGCGAGGTAGAGGCATGGGAGGCGAATCAAGGCATAGCTCCAAATCCATACCGCCACAAACGTGAAGAAGGTAAAGTATTGTTTAATATTTCCTTATCCACACTCTGAGATCATGTAGTGGTCACGCAGTCTAAAATCCGCCTCGAACTTGCCAAAGAGGAGGCAAGGCTCATGCAAGAAGGTACCAATATCGCTCTCCACCCTGATGTGTCTCCGAGCGTCTTGGTCAGCACGGGGGTAGATCTTGAGGACCAGCAGTGCGTCCTCATCGTGCTAATAGCACATGTTATTGATGTGTCTTAGTGACCATCGCCTAAAAGAATATGAATGGAAATTGTGGTACGCACAGGCTCTGGACTCACTCAAGGAGATCCGACAGAACCTGCACTTTTGTTCCCACCTCTGGAAATTCAAGCAGGGAAATATTAGAGGGCAGATAGTGTGTACCCATGCCCACAACACCCTGAACGTGGTGGAAGGGAAGATTAAGGCGGGCATTAGCAAGTACTGTGCCTATCTTTGAGCCATATGCTCAAGAAAATGGGTTGGGATGCAGTTGTTCATGTGCTGAAGGACGAAGACGTTCGTGGATTAACTGTAGCAGACGAAGGCCAGATGGAAGGGAGGCGTATGCTTTCGTGGATATGGCAAGTTCCTGGGGTAGTGGGTAATGAAGATGAGGACTTACAAGACGGTAAGATGGATAGCCGTGATGGCGCAATCAAGCAACTGATTCGAACCACTTACAGCACTGTGCATTGAATGGTGCAAAGCACGATCAAGGACGTGTAGATGGGCCGAAGAGGTCCTTCTACTTCTTGAAGAAATGCGGTGTATTCAAGCTTTCTTTGCTTGGAAGGTGCAGTGGTGGCAAGAGCAATCTAGGACACGTCAGGTGGAAGACAATAGTATACAAGAAGGTCTTGCTGCATATGGCGCACGGCAGGCTGCACTATTCACTGCATTGAAGGATACATGCCATGAAAAGAAGTGGGTGGGTGTATCCGAGATGCTTCTCGGTCAACGGTAGTACGCCGGGGCAACGACACATGGCCACCATCACCCCACTGCCGGTAAGTTCCTGATTGGCAACATAACCACCTGTGGGGTATCGTCGTCCATATAGTACTACATTGGGATCTACACAACATGCCACCGAATGAGAAAATGGACATCGAGTTGAACAGATGAACGTAACTGTATCCAATAGTAAGCGGTATAGCAAATGGTTAGGCATCACAGCAAAACCTACTAGTACAGAATGTAATGCACAATTTGTGCAGGTACGGGTGTCAGGTCAGATGACGGACACTTGGATCGCAATACGACGACACTGCCAGTGCTAAGCTCAGCCTCGGATCCATTGTTTAATGTAGAAGAGCAGGAGAAGGTTCTGAGTACATTGGACATTTGATACTTCTTTGAGAGGACTAGCGAGGGTACTGTGTGTAGGGGATGCAAGTAAGTGTCCTGTCATTGTTTCACCCTCTAGTGTATGAACTAATCCTAATGTATTTTTTTCCACTGGAAGGTTCAGACACAGACCCTGTTGCCTGGGCTCAAACATACTCTAGTAAGTGCGATCGAACATTTCAATACTCTCTGAACACTGGGACGTCTGCATTGTGAGGCCATGTAGACCGCCGTCACCTCCTCGAATATGTCACTCAAGTGGAATTGAATAGGTGGCCAGTTTGGATAGAAAGCATCAAAAGTGTAATGAACCGCGGGTATACTTTAGGTGAAATTCGGGAGGCACTGACGGACGGTGCATCTCTTGATACCCTTCCTGCTCATCTGTCACCTGCTTTGGAAGTTCCTCTGGTCATTAGTGACCGCCAGTCGGTCCCTCACTTCTCGACCCTGGCAGGAGTTGCACAACCACCTTGTCGCTTTCATTGTCACAGACGATCAAGTACATGTTCAGTACTCAGCGCTCAACCCCCTGATAAATCAATCCTTATTTTTATTGACAGTCTCTCAACATCGTCAAATGCCCGGAATTCCGTGCTCTCCTCCTCCTCCTCCATGCAGACCTCAAGGATTCCCACATTCCATATCGTACAAAGCTTTGGAAGAACATCATCACTGCATGGCAGAAAAGCTTCACTATCTTACAGAAGGACCTGGCGGTAAGTTCTACTCTGATGATTTATTGCTCATACAAGTCATACCAAGTGTCTTGCAGAATGTGATGGGACGCATTTTATTTACTGCTGATATATGATCGAATGATAATCATCGGCCTTTCCTGGTGGTGACCACGCACTGGATCGCAGAAGAGCCTGCAATGAACATACTGAAGTTGTGTTCTGCACTCATCGCATTCCACCACATACATGGCCACCATCATACCGGCGCATCACTCGCACGGATGATTCTTTATCTTTTGGATCATTCTCTCATCTTGAGGGAATCATCTCCAACGACAAATACAGCTCGGCCATTTCACTATGGATAATGCAAGCAACAACCAAACCTATATGCAAGAGCTCGAACAACTGCTTCATCAGTGCGACGTAGAATTCGATGCGCTCAATCATCTAATTATGTGTTTTCCTCACATCATGTACATTTGCGTGATGCATGTCATTAACAGCTTTACAGACGACAAACTCACTGTCCCCTCTACTACATCAGCAAACTGACCTTTCAGCTTAGCCGAAATGACAGCATGTCAGCATTACCTAGCCGGCACCCAATCTGTCCGATTCTGGGACAGTGTGTCAGGGTCTGTTGAACACTAAATTCTTATCACATGATCTCATTGTGGCCAAGCATCCGCCACCTTCTGTCCTGGTCTGTCCCAGAGTGTCCCAGATCTGTACATATAGTGGCACAAAGTAACTTTCATTTACGGTCAGGAAGAGAGCCTGACACCAATGAGACACGTCACACGACATCAATCAATGACGTGACGGAACCCGAGTCTGAGCCTGAGCACAGTGCTCCAACCAAGCTCATTGTCGATCAAAAAACGAGGCAATAGCATGACTCGGAGGATGGACAATAAAATAAAATACAATAACATAAGATACAATATCTCACAATCGGGACCACGGCCGAGCAGCTGCGACAGTGATATTATTTAACATGGTGAGAGTGGAGACACTACACCAGTGGATCAGGTTTGTTCCTCGGCCACTTGGTAAGCTCCCCGCGTGCAAACCGTGCAAAGTCGATCACGTTCAGGAGAAGATTTTCAGCAGTGTCACGCGCAGTTCTAAAAAATAGGTGAGTGAGTGAAGACCACAAGCGAACACGAACCGTATCTGTGGTAGATCGCGAAAGCAGTTGCAAGGGCATAGCACATAAAGAAAAGCAGGCTGCCACCGGTATGTGCAGTGATAAAATGAGTACTGCAAATAAAGACCAAAATGAAAAGGAAATGAACAAGCATTCTAAGACATGACCGTACGGTGCAATGAAATGAATCCCTGACCCCGCCATGCGCCAAAGTCTTGTCTTTGTCCCTAATTCTCGAACCGCCACGGTCTTCTCACCTTTTCTCCGGAACCGTTTCAAACCCGTCTGCGCCCCTCCTGCTTTTGACGGGGGCAGTGCAGCATTGGTAGCGGTAACAGGTGACCCGGGCGTGCCCACTTCACACTCCCTCCCGGCCACACATTAACGCCACGTACCACTATCTGTTGGAAATATAGTAGTCAATCTACTATCATTCCTAGTGAGACTATCAAGTCCTCACATACGCTATCAAGAGTATAGTCATATCAAAGACTATCTCTAGGATTACAGAATCCACATAGCAGTATCCATGTGATATGTCACACTAGTGACAAGAGTCCTATACGCTATTGGATAGGCTCATCTATCACCCAGAGCGTTATACGCTATTGGTCAGGATCATCTATGATCCATCATAGTCACACCACGTGACTGAGATACTTATGCTATTGAATGGTTATCCAGATATTACTAATATATTCTTATATACTTACTAATATACTTCATGAGTTCGTTATGCCATTGGCTAGAACTCTTACATAACAGTGCAGGAATGTTGTAGAACATTCCATATACCACAACAAGTACAAACATGTACTTAGTATATATAATGGGCCATATGCCCAAGAAATAATAAGGACTTCTGCACTCACAGAAGGATAACCCTGAGTCTACACAAGACTACTTATATATCGTCTATGTTCTCTGAACATACCTTCCATTAAGTTGGTAAAGGGTAAGACTCGATACATAAGTGCCTATGAGAGTGAGACACTACTCTGTCTACAACTCACTATAATCAAATGAATAGACAATAGGTCTTACGACCTATGATCATGTATATCAGGCCGATACCTGTATAATGATCTCTTACCTGCTTATAAGGTTAGGCAGAGAAGGTAGTGATGGTGGATCAGTACACCAGCCTACCACTTACCACAAGGATCACCGTCACCTGTGATATTTGTGAGATGTCAGTATTCCATGGTCTAACCAACCATGAGATTACCTACATAGGTGCTCGCTGTGCTCCACGGGGCTCTCACAGCTTGAGACACTATTGTGTAGAGAATCATAGTGTTTAGGAAGACACTATGATCTTTCCTACTGTGCTGACCAGTAGAGCCTACTCCTATGTTCCTACAAGTGTTATAAGCTCTCCTACACATGACTCGAACCTTATGGTCAGACATGTTGTATTAGAGACACATGAGTATACATAGAGAGATAGATGTATGAACTACGCTCATAACTGAATTGAGCTTCATATAGTGCTGAGCTTCCTCCGGTGATTATTCATACCTCGGTCACTGTATTAACAGCATGAAGTTCAATACTATCGATCTTCACTGGACTCCCACTCGCGCAGTTGCGAAGGTGCGAGGCGGCCCGTCGTCATGCTTGTCATTGTCGTGTTGCCATAGTCAATGTGGTCGTGAGGGCAGAACATTTTGTTGTTAAATAAGATGGCCTCTGTACCATAGTCTATAACGTAGGCTTCGACCTGATCGGGGCATTGGTAGCGCGGCGACATGTTGACACCATATACAACTTCCGATTTTTGGTAGACTCCCGCCCGTGCAGTTTCCGAGACGAGAGGCAGCCAGTCGTCATGCTTGTTATTGTTGTGTTCGCCCTAGTCAAAATGGTCGTGAGGAACGTCTTGTCGTTAAATAAGATAATCTCTGTACCATGGTCTATGATATTGGCTTCAACCTTTTCAGGGACAAGGTCCCGAGTTCGAGGGGCTTGACGAAGCCAAGGAGGGTTTTCAAACCTGTTTGTGTCCCTGCTGCTTTTCATTCGTAGTGCGCCCACACGTTGACACCACACATTACCACTCACGCAATTGTCATGCTCGCCACTGTCAATGTGGTCGTGAGGGCGGAGCGGCTTATCGTTAAATAAATAAGATGGTCTCTGTACCATAGTCTATGATGTAGGTTTCGACCTGTTCGGGGACAAGGTCTGAGTTGAAGGGGTTTGAACTTTGACGAGGCCGAGGCGAGGAAGGTTTTCAAACCTGTGCTGCTTTTCGTTTGTAGTACGGCCACACGTTGATGCCATGTACCACTACTGATCTTCGCCGGACTCCCACTCCCGCAGTTGCGGAGGTGTGAGGCGGCCCGTCTTCATGCTCGCCATAGTCAAAGCGGTCGTGAGGGCGGAACGGCTTGTTGCTAATGGGTTGGCCACCCTGTTCTTTGTTCTTCAAGAGCCTCCGAATGGCTCTAGGAAGCGAATAAGGATGGAATGAGGCGAGTGTATTAGTGTAACTCGAAATTGCCTGGTCAGACAGACTTGGACTCCCTTCGGCGTTCGCAGCCGCGCCACGACCGACCAGTGACACGTGACGCATGACTTCATTCGGAACTAGATGGCACGGCCACACTTCGTCGGCAAGGTAATGAAATGACCACATAGCTTGGACGTTTGCTCGTGGATGTAGAAGGGGTCCTGCCTGTAGATGAAGCGTGACTTGATGCGGTCGGTCCTCGCGCAATTTCGTGGTCGTAGATAGAATGGCCTCGGAAAGCAAGATTGCCGTCCCATAGGCGATGAAGTGGGGTTGAATTAGAAGAGGAGGGAGTCATTGTGTGATTTGAACTGGAAACGACAGCGTCAACCAGCACGGTTCAAGAGAAGTCGACGACTACCTTTGCTCGAATGAGAAGCATATTAAACTCCCTTCCGTCACGGTGCGAGCTCCTACGCCTGGAAGATGAGAGATTGGCGAAAGTTGTTCAAGTTGTCGAGGTGAGGAGGCGGAGGACAATCATAGTGTCATGTAAGATTTTTCCACGGGTGTTAAATCTTCCAGTACCTTGTAAACAAGGTAACATTCATCCCCCCCACTGTACTCAGATCGGTCAATGGTTAAGTAAATAGATGAGTCCCAAACTGTCGGAGGTACACAGTACACTAGTCCTGTACTTTAGTCAAGTAGAATCCATGTATATATATTTACATATACGACAAGAGCAGAATCCGTATATATATATGTACATATATATGCGTAGTTACTAGCGCCAGGCGGCAGGTTACGTGAGGTCGACATCAATTGAGGGGCGGGGCGATAGTTGTGCTGTGTCAGTGCATGTTCAAGTTAGTTGCATGGAACAAAGAGTGGGTTGTAGACGTTACCAGATGTAAACACCGAATTGTCTCCCCGCATTGCATACTCGAATGCCGGGGTTTGGCCACTTTTCCAAATGGTGAAACGAATGCGCCCGATAAAACGATCCGCAACATGCAAATCGTGCTGCGCCCTCTCCAATATCAGACGGTTATATTGCAGGACCAATGTATTGCGGTGGATGATTTGATGGGCAAGGGTCTTGCATGCGAGGAAAATCCGACAGTCAGCTCGAGCCGCCTCTAATAAGAGATAGGCTTCCCTACCGTTGTGGGGGCGGGGAACGATAGGGTGTTCATCAGATTCCTAGGTATGCCTGATATGAGCGAGAACAACTTTGACAACTCTCCGAACTTACGCCGTGGTGAAATGAATCACCTTCGTTGTCCTCATTGACGGTCTCAGAATCATCATCGTAACAGCCAGAATGAGGGTCCATATTGCATAGGTGGATGTCAGAGTCGTCAGGTGCTTGAGATTGGTCCGCGCGCCCGATCGGTGCACAGGTATGAGTAGGGGTCATAACGAGGTGATCGAGAGCCAAGAATGGTGATAAATGGAAAATTTCATTGGTTCCAGGCCGCTGTAAAGAAGGCGGAGCGTGCGGGGTAGAAGACTGACGTGGATGCATAGACGACGTTCGACGGGTATGAGTGATAGTACTTGAAGGGAAAATATGCCCAAGTCCGCGGCTGGGTACATTACATACACAGGCACCAAGTTGTGAATCAGTTGCGCCTTTACTTCCTCTGAATGCATGGCGAAAAACAATATCAGGTGTCCACATTGCGGAAAAAAATTCTCTTCCGAGACAAACGTCCTCCGACACATGAACCAGCCAACGGGGATGTGCCACTTAGCTAGTTTGTACCAGGATCACTCAAACATTTTTGGCGAATCTCTTCAAGGTGACAATGTAGTACCTATGTCCTCTGACATTGCAGCACCCGACACACTCTACCGTCCCCACGACCCTGAGTCAGACCCCGAACCACACACCCAGGAAGATATTGGTCGTCCTCCATCCCCAGTGCCCCCGCCTTTCGACTCTGGTTACCAGGAATCGGAGAACATCGGAATGGACCTAGACGACACGGATGGTCCGCAAAAAATTACAGAGACTTTTCCAGGTTGCAGCGACTCATACCCCGGTGGTTCTACCTTTATGGACTTCTTCTGGCAGGACAAGTACGCGCAAGAACGACAGGAGAATTTATATTACCCGTTCGCCTCCGAAGAAGAGTGGCAATTCTCAGGCTCTTCCTGGTGCTCACGTTCAGGGCTGAGCATGGCTGCTCTCGATGGATTGTTATCACTACCTATCATAAGTGTATATCAACTACTACCTGGAACACTTCTTGACCAATAGTAGGTCAAACGGCTGTCGCTTTCATTTCGAACTTCCAGAGAGCTTCGGACACGTATAGAGGCCCTTCCGTCTGGACCACCATGGCTATGTAAACAGATGCAAACGGAGGCTCCCCACCAAACAACCTGTCCGTCTTTTCTATCGCCCGGTACTTGAGTGCGTTCAGTCTTTATTGAGTCATCCCCTCCTCGCTCGACACATAAGTTTTGTCCCCTGGAAAGTCTGGACGTCGGCTGCCCGGATTTGTCGTTTATATGAGGATTGGTTGAGCGGCGATCGTGCATGGGCCATCCAGGTTAGTCTTTCCGCTTTCGAGTGGCCACCGTTGTGATATCTAACGATGGCTGTAGGATGCACTTCCTCCCGGCGCGACGGTGTTAGGCATCATCCTGTCCTCTGACAAGACCAATATATCAGTGATGAGTGGAAACCGAATGGCTTACCCTCTCCTTTTAAGTCTAGCTAATATCACCCTGGAGATTCGGTCCAAGATTTCCCTTCACACGTACCTGCTCCTTGCGCTTCTACCTATCCCTAAGTTCATGCAAAAACATAGTCGCACCCGGAGTCTCCTGCATGATAGAGTCATTCACAAGGCGTTGGATGAGGTTCTGGTGCCAGTCAAGATTGCCGCACATGTGGGGATTATGATGAACGATCCCTTAGGTAACATGCACTATTGTTATACTCCCCTTGCGGCCTACATTGCGGACACCCCCGAACTCTCTCTCATGGCGGGTACGGGCCCCAAAGCATCGCCTTCAATTACAATGGCGACATCTAAAAACTTTGGTGACCCACTTCTTCATCCTCCGCGTACCGGATTGCACACCGTTTCTGACATTCAGCGAGCATCAGAGATGTGTTCTCCGGACGACTATCAAGAGTTCTTGAAGACTGTCAAGGCCCTATACTTGAATGGGATAACTGAACCGTTTTGGGTCGACTGGCCTCTGTCTGTTACGATTGTCTCCGAGATTCACTATGTACCTCTTTTCCCTTTCTTTCTCCTTCACTTATCGCCTCTACTTCTTGTTCACAATGTAGCATAGACCTCGGGTGATTTCGCATCCTCCACATCACTGATGGTCCACCTCCTTCCGATTCCATTCCTCAGGCTATTTCTTCCTATCGTTGATCCGATGTCTCTCTATCTCTTTGCTTATCTTCTGACTCATGATGACATCATTCATCATTCTTAGCTTACTGTACAACATAGCATTGCGCAGCTTCTGACTCATTCTTCGCTGCGGATGACTCCTCTATTCCTCGCGATTCTATCGCCTTCCATCTCGTAGTACTTAAGGACCTTCCTCCTCGTTTGTATTCCTTTAAGCTAGAGCTACTTGAAATCCCACCGAGTATCCCCTGCAAACTCTCGAGTACCTTCGTCCTTCGTCCCCTCAGTCCTCTGCCCTTCTCGGGTGTGACCCTTAGCCTTAGTCTTCGAGTTACGAGACTCTTCGTGAGTTCCTCCTCGAAAGAACCCTTAGTCTTTCGGCTTCGCCAAGTGTTACGCTTGCTCGGCCTGTCCTTCGTCTTAGCCTTCGCCTTCAAGTCTACAACCGACCCTACCCAGGCCAGCTGTAACACTGTCTTGCCCGTCCCAGTTCCTCCATCTGGAGGCCCTCCACCACTTCCATCGGTTTTTTTGGGACCACAACGTCAAATGGTGTGTAGAAGTCATAACGCCTCCAGAGATCGACTTCTGCTTTTCCCTCTTACAACCTGCAGTGGGGTATCGCGGGTTCGAGGAAGGCATTTCGAAATTAAAGCAAGTTACCGGGCGTGACCATTGCTCCATTCAGCGCTATATCATAGGCATTATCGCCGGTTCGGTTCCCCGCAGGTTTCTCATCTCACTCCGTGCACTACTCGACTTCCGTTACCTAGCACAGGCACCCACTTTCTCCGATCGGACGCTGGATAGGTTGACAAATGCTCTTCAACTGTTTCACGACAACAAAGACACAATCGTGCAAGCTGGTGGCCGAAACGACTCGTGGGAGATACCAAAACTCGAACTACTCCAGAGTGTAGCTTCAATCATTCGACGATCTGGTCCGGTCACGCAGTGGTCCACCGACGCCACTGAGCACGCCCACGTTCAAGAAATCAAGGTTCCCGCCCGGATGAGCAATAATCAAAATTACTACGATCAAATTGCTTGTTATTTGGATCGATCCGACAAGTGCTTTCGCTTTGATGTTGCTACGCATTGTCAAGCTCGGCGCGAGAAGGTTCATCTCACCGAGGATGACGACATCAACTCGGAACAGGAGGATGATGGAATCGAGTCAGACGCTCCTTTCCCTCTCGAGTACATGAACATATCTCGTCCAATCATTAATTATTTCGCTATCGCTGACGCCCTCTCCCGTGATTCCATTCCCAATGCCTTGAAACCACTCCGTACGTTTTCTACCTCGACCACCGCCTTCTAGTGTTTTAAGGTCCGGTCCGGTCCGGTCTTTTACCCTTTTTGGGCAAGACCGGAACCTTAACCGGTCCTTAGAAAATTGTCTCAGTGCCATAACCGGACCGGACCACTCATAACCAGTCTGCGTTGGTTATACACTCGGTTACGGTCAGTTATGACCGGTCTTTTGTACTAAATCACGGTGAACGTGTATGCAACATGGTACATGCTATAAAAATCTGATTTGCGATGGCATTTTTCACTATCCCATCTGTTTTTCACTACCCCGTCTGCCACCTTCATCACTAACTCGCACAGAAGCACCATGCCTTCTGATTCTCGCAAGTCTATTCGCTCACGGGTCCAGACTCAGAAGGCTCGCGACATGCAAGGAGCTAGTAGTAAGGTCCCTAACCGACCTCGCCCACCAAAGTCCAAGCGCAGCCGGCAATCGAAAGGGAAAAAACGGGCCACTGACAGTACTAGTTCATCAGCAGCAAGTGATGATGATGAACGAGGCTCACGTGGCAATAACAAAAGGCAGTGCGCGGGAGCAAAGAGGCGTCGCCGCGCACATTCTTCTTCGTTTGAGGAGGTTGCGGATGTGGTGAACGACCCTGCTGAACCCGACAAGGAGGTTGAGGAAGAGGTCGACCGTGACGAAGATGAATTGAATGACTTCAGAGGACAGCGAGGGGCGCGCGGGAGTGGCCGGACAGAGAACAATGATGACGATGATGAAACAGTATGCTATAAATATTGTTCAGCCTCAATATACTAATGTAGCGCATAGGAAGACGTGCAGGACGTGCACCGCGGTGAACCGCAGGCCGCGCAACATGTTAAAAAACAGAATACAAAAGATCTACTCACGATCTTCTCTGATCGAGTGACAGTGAGATTCATCAATACGGACGGTCGAGAGGAGCTGAAATCGGGGCGTTGGTGTATGGTCTGCAAGTGAGTGATATTGTTACTATACAGCAGGTGTCCAGACTTACCGGGATTAGCGTTTTAAAGTCCGGTTCAGTCCAGTTATTTTACCTTTTTTGGCATAACCTTAACTCTAACCGGTCACAGAAATCCCGGACTCAGCATGAAATCAAACCGAACCATCTAAAACCGGTTATGCACGGTTATACTGCAGTTACATAGTCGGTTATAGTCGGTTTTAATCATGATACTATATAAATCCAAGTTAGTCATCATCCCAGTCACAATGTGACGTGTGACAAAATTTACCAGCGTTGCTTTCTTCCTCTCCTTCATCATCTACTGACTCTGACATTTAATCCCCATCCCCCTACTACCATAAACTTGAATAATCCATGCATCTATTGGCAGATGTCTACCCACTGGCATAGTACCAGGTGAGTACTTACTTTGAAAACGTTGATCGATCAATGGGATTACCATAAAAGGAAAATGCGAACCGTTCGCATTTTCCTTTTATGGTAATTCGTGTTTGCAGTGTGACTCACACTCGAAATACCCGAAGCCTCACGCCAACAACGTGCAGTGTCACGGTACTATAATAGACTTTGAAGTTTTTTTGTAAGCAGTGCGCCTGCCCATTCATCATAAATCCCCACTCTCACTATGTCTAGCAATGCTCGAAAGTCCAACAGGCCACGTGTTCCGACAACGAAGGCCCAGACAGTCCACCATGACGGCTGAGGAAGCAAAGCCAACACCGTGACTGCTGGCTCCAAATCCAAAGACAAACAGGCAGCACCCAAATTCAAAGCCCGGAAACGAAAGGTTGTGTCTGGTAGTAGCAGTGAAAACGATCAGACGGACAGTGGAAACTCCGAGCATGAACGGCGCACCTCACGACGGTCACGAAAAAAGGCCAAGCATGCCCCTTCGGAGCGAAGCGTTCCGGCACTGATTGAAGAGCTCTCTGAGGATGACCACATCATGGACATTGAGGAGGTGGCGACACGAGAGAACAGCGATGCTGAAACTGTCAATGACACTGGCAGAGGCAGTCACGGTGATCTGGGCTTACAGGAATACGAGGTACAGTACACAATTGACCTGAAAAAGAAGCTACTAATGTTAGACAGGAGACGACAGAGCCAGACGAGCTGGACATTACAATTCCCGGGCCACGCAAAACAAAGAAGGGAAATACAGAGGATTTACTCACAATCTTTTCGGATCGCGTTGACGTCAAGTTCATGCAGCCGGATGGAAAGTTTGAGCTGTTGAAAGGGAGATGGTGCACGGTCTGTCGGTACGTTTCTCAGCGTGAGTGGAGAAAAGTTATGGAAATCGCTTACAAAGCTCAGAGCCGATGAGGGCTTTGTGAAGAAGAACGGGAAGCGACGAGCTTTCCACGTTGGCAGCAACTCGTCATGCCGCAACCACATTCGCATGCACTACACTGAGTACCAGGAACGATGCACAGAAAGGGGTATTACCGAGAATTATCGAGCGGTTCCACGTCAGGTACTAAACGACCGAGAGAAAGCAAAGCGCACTGGTTTGCAACAGTCAACGCTTGATACTACAAAGCTCTTTCCAAAAGGCGAAGGGTTACGCACGTATTCGAGAAAGGATGTATTGAAGAGTGTAGCTGAATTTGTAGTCTGCGATGATCAGGTAGGTACTAACTGTGCTACTGATTATCAATTCGAGTTATCGATCGATGCTAACAATTGCTACTTAGTCTCTTTCCGTGGCTGACAAAGCCACGTTTCGCAACTGCTTGGTAGCAATGCGCCCAAATGCCACCAAAGCCGACCTTCCCACCACACACGATGTCACGACATACATTCACAATGCATTCTGTTCATTCATGGATAGCCTTCAAACCGACTTTCAGGTGAGTACTATTTCTGAATTCAATTTCATGTACCAATCTGACCGATTTCAGTCTTCAAACATTGGCCTTGTCTCAACCACAGTAGACCTATGGTCTGTCGAGCAAACTAAGGCCAGCTTCATGGGCTTAACCGCACATTGGATTCATGCTGATATACGCACTGGAACATGGAAGCTACAGTCTAGCGTGGTTGCATTCCGGGCAATCTCTGGTTGCCACACCGGTGATAACTTGGCTCACTACTTTGTCACTCTTTGCAAACGCGCAGGAATCATTCCAAAGTCATCGACCATGGTGAGTAGTTTTGCTTACACATTCATTCTCATCTACTCACCTTTTGTTAGCCATCAAAGCTGTTCTGCATCACCGCGGACAACGCTAGCAACAATGACAGCATGTGCGACAAGATCGAAGACCTACTCCACAAGTACGACATTTACTCATTCAATCCAACTCAACAACGTCTTCCATGCCTTGGGCACGTCCTGAACATCGCTGTCACTGGTACTATGTCCGCTCTCACCAACATTTCAGCTGTCGAGACCGCAACAGCAATATGGGAATTTGATCCCTTGCTTTGTGGAAACCGTGTTGGCGACTCATGCTCCGACTTAGATGTGGTTGCTACAGTTCGTACGCTTGCTATTAAGGTATGGTCAGTCAACTTGAATGTGCTATCATGCCACTGATATTGGTTGCCTAGATGCAATGCTCAGGTCAACGTGTCGAATACTTCGAAACCCTGCAAGTCAATTGTGGCATCGAGACTCCCTTGTCCATTCCGCTACATAGCAATGTTCGCTGGGGTACCGCAGATGGCATGCTCAGCCGTGCATATCAACTACGCCAGGTACATCCTTTTTCGTTTTGTTTCATTGTTTTGTTTTGTTTTGTTTCATCTTTTGTTTTGTCTCATTTTGTCTTTTGTTTCATTGTCTTTCATCTCGTTATGCTCATCATACTCCTCGCCTTAGCCTATCAATTTGTTCATCAGTTCTGCGGATGGGTTGTTTGGACCCATCACAACCATCCGCCGTGACGGTGTCGTTAAGCACATACCCTGGACTGCTTTCACCCTCAAGGCGGCGGACTGGGAGCGTGTGAATGACATCCGCACGATCATTGCGGTAAGTACAACCATATATCTATCTATATTCAAGTTATGTTATGCTGAACCATACCAGGATGCGAACAACATTCAAGAGTACTTCTCGAGTGACCAACATCCAACATTATGGCGAAGTATACCGGCTCTCGAAGAATTGCAGACCTCATGGGAAACGAAAAAAGAAGCTGCCCGATACCACAGATACTGTGACGCAATCGACCGCGGCCTCGAGAAGATCAGGAAATATTACAACAAGTTCGACCAGAAGCCGGTTTACATTCTCTCGCTCGGTAAGTTCTATCTACAACATGATCTATCAGTGCTAACACATTTTAGTTCTTCATCCGTATTATAAAATGGACTACATCAAGATGGCATGGGGAGGGGCAGAGGAACAGGAAAAAGAGAAAGCTGCTGGTAACAGGTATGCTAAGAATTGGTATGACGAGGCGATGAAGATCGTCGAAAAGACAATGTCGGAGTATTGGAATGAGAACCTGGGCGGCGCTGACGGGTCAACAACTGGTAATGGAGTACCACCGAAGTCGCGAAACGCCAACACTGGCAATGTGAGGACCTTGGCAGATGAATATGAGCAGCACCGTCGTGCACTCTTGGTGAGTGCCACCAAGCAATCCAACGGGATGCTCGGGTGGCACACGGAACTCCGTCGCTATCTTGCTGTCATCGAAGATAAGGTTACAAAAGACATGGATATTCTTGCCTGGTGGGCGGTAAGTGTAGCTTATGTCATCAATTTATTTTTTTACTCATTAATCTTCAATAGACTCATGCTACGATCTATCCGACACTGGCCTCAATTGCACGTGACATATGTGCAATTCCTGCATCGTCTGTGCCATGTGAGCGGCTTTTTTCGGCAGGTGCGGAAGTTGCCACGGACCGTCGTTCAAGACTTGGG
Organism: Leccinum pellstonianum; assembly: GCA_038091735.1. Classification (NCBI taxonomy): domain Eukaryota; kingdom Fungi; phylum Basidiomycota; class Agaricomycetes; order Boletales; family Boletaceae; genus Leccinum; species Leccinum pellstonianum. The sequence goes on along the minus strand of JBBPPA010000269.1, from coordinate 8,566 downwards.
TCTGATCGGTTCGAGGAATTGCAATTGCTGAAGCATGCATGGCGGGATACTGTTGTTGACCATGCGGATCTCAATACGTCCAAAATTTTCATTGAGGAGTTCAAAGAGCTCCATCACATTGACACAGAGTTTGCAGCACTCAACTTAGGGGAGTCGGAGCTGATACTGGTTGAGTAGTTTGAGTTGCACGTTTGTAGTAAATAGGTTGACAAATTACCGGTTTGAACCAGTTTGAACCGGTTTTCTATCGGTTTTATGATTGTGGATATTGGGTATAACTATAACTGTGACTGAGCATCATTGGCTGTGACCGTGACCGGACGGTTCGGTTACAGTCGGTTACAGTCCAGTTAAGTTACGGTTTTTTTCCGGTTATGTAACTGAACCTTTGAACGCTAACCGGGATACAGGGAGGACAAAGAGTTGATTCGGAAATTTGGAAAACGAAAGGTGTTTCACGTTGGAGGGAATTCGTCTTGCCGGGTACACATCCGCTCTCACTATGCCTTGTATCAGGAACGGTGCGCAGCGGAGGACATTCTCGAGAATCACCACGCGGTCCCGCGTGATGTCCTGGCGGAGCAAAAGCTAAACTTGAAAAAGAAAGCCAACGGTCAACCCACATTAGACACCATGTTTCCACGTGCTCCCGGTCCCCGTACATTTTCCAGAGAAGAGGTCTTGAAGCGCGTCGCCCAGTTTATCGTATGTGATGACCAGGCAAGTGTACTGTTTGTACAAAGTTTCTAATGTGTTGAACTAATAGAGACATATTGCCAGTCGCTTGCTGTCGCTGACAAGGCGGCTTTCCGAAATTGTTTGGTAGCTATGCGACCAAACGCTACTAAGGCAGACATACCATCAAGCCACGACATCACGACATTTATTCACAACGAATTCGTCAGTTTCATCAAGCAATTGAAGGTGGAAATCCAAGTGAGTCACTTTTTACTTCCTTTTCTATGGCGCTCACAACTTCTGAACAGTCACCGTCCACTGGTCGCGTCTCCACCACCATGGACCTCTGGTCTGTTGACCAAACCAAAGCGTCGTTTTTAGGCATCACAGCACACTGGATCAAAATTGATGAAAGCTCTGCAAAGTGGTCGTTGCGCTCGCAAGTCGTCGCCTTTCGGGCCTTTTCGGGTGCACACACGGGGGAGAACATAGCGCATTACTTCGTCAGACTGTGTGAGAGGGCTGGGATTATCACCTCGCCATCCAGCAAATTATTCTGTCTCACTGCTGACAACGCCACCTCAAACGACAAAGCGGCCGACATCATGGAACGCATCCTCCATCGTCGTAACATCTACTCGTTCAGTGCCGACTCGAATCGCCTTGCATGCCTCGCACATGTGATCAATCTTGTGATCACCTCGGTCCTCTCTGCCGTCACGAAGATATCCAACGTTGACACCACCACCAACATTTGGGAGTTCGATCCCACCCTTCCACAGAACCGCATGGTCAACGACTCACTGAACGTCATTACCACCATCCGTACCCTCGCCATCAAGATGCAATGCTCAGGACAACGAATTGAGTATTTCGAAACACTGCAAGTAAAGTGTGGTATCGACCCCCCTCTCTCAATTCCGTTGCACAGCAACGTTTGGTGGGGCACAGCCGACGGGATGCTCGGCCGAGCTCATGAACTGCGCCAGGTGTGTATTACTCATGCGCTGACGTCATCGTCGACTCAGCAACCACTTCCTTTTGCCGTCGCACCTTTGCACAAGCGCTGATTCTTTTTTCTTTCAGCCTATCAACATGTTCATCAATTCAGCAGACGAGCTGTATGGCCCTATCACAACGGTGCGGAATGATGGACGATCCAAGTGCATTTCATGGACAAATTTCACCTTGTCGACGAGGGACTGGGAACATGTTCACGACACACGGTCCGTGATTTCTGTAAGTAGTTTCCATGACATTTGAACACTCCAGAGTACATGAACTGACTAGCCCGACTCGGACGTGATCAGGACGCAAATAATATACAGCAACTATTTTCGGATGAAGACCGTGCCACTCTCTGGCGTGCGATCCCGGAGATCGAGGAACTCTTGACGGCATGGGAGAAGAAACAACATCTACCCAAGTATTTGGCTTTCAGAAACGTGCTCCAGGACAGCATTGACAAAATCATGAAGTATTACAATCATTTCGATGACAAGCGAGTCTACGTTCTTGCGCTCGGTGAGTTTGTTATCATTACTATACGCTCAGCGCTCGCTAACTCGTTTCCCAGTTCTCCATCCATATTTCAAGCTGGATTACATCAAGATGGCGTGGGGTGGTGCCGAAGAACAAGCGAAGGAGATCGCCGAGGGGAATCGGAATGCTAAAAATTGGCACGACGAGGCGCTACAAGTCATTGAGTCGACTATGCAAGAGTATTGGCAAGACATGGAAGATGCTCGCACTGCCGTGCAGGGGACCGCAGATGCACAAACCCCACTGCTGAAGGATGACACACTCGAATCCGAGTATACCGTCACCGTCGCACCCTCATCGAGAAAGCCGGCCACAGTGCAGCACTTGGATGGGCAGCGGAACTGCGCCATTATCTTGCTGATATACCTGAAAACGCGACAAAAAACATGGATATTGTTGACTGGTGGTCAAAGCACGTGACGTTATATCCTACCCTCGCACGGATCGCGCAAGACATCTGCGCTATCCCGGCATCGTCAGTCCCTTGTGAACGTCTCTTTTCAGCTGCCAGTGGCGCAGAAATTGCCACCGACCGCCGGTCACGTTTGGGTGCCAAGAGATTCGAGGAACTGCAGATCCTCAAGCACGCGTGGTGAAACTCAATCGTTGATCACACGGACATTAATTCAAAGGTGGTAACGGACATATTTTTGGAAGAGTACAAGGAGTTGTACAAGATTGACGAGGAGTTTAAGGAGGTCGATCTTACTGTTACTGACATCGAGGAGTAGTCTTTCGTACCGTAGTAGTTATGTTCAGTCTTAACCGGTCTGGACTGGTTTTGTGCAGTCTTTACAAATTTCATGAGCAGCCATAACCGAGACCGAAACCGCCGAAGACCGAAAAAATCGGTCTTCGTCGGTCCGGTCCTGATTGGTTAAAGTTCAGTTAGGTCCCGGTTTTTCACCGGTCTTGAGACCGGACCTCAAAACACTACCGCCGCCTTCCACATGTCAAACAAACCGTCCCTCCGTATGACCATTGATGAAGCCTCTGTCCTTTATGGACTCGCCGACCTCCGCCTTGCAATTTGGGAGTTCCTACAATGCATCCAGCATGGTACAGACCATCCCGTCTCAGGTATCAGGCCTCAGGAGTTGCAGTACCCATTACCGTCGGATCGCCTTCAAATATGGTACAAGTTACGTGTTCAGCAATCCCTCTACCATGATGAAGAAAGAGTGGATGCTCCTCAAACTATGTGCGCATTCCCTCTCTCTAATGACCAGCCTCACGGACTCTACGATACCGTCATCGCGAGTCCTGGGGCCAAGAGCGATTGGCCACTAAGAGGGATTCAAGGTATTTACACTAAGATGTTGTGGTCTGTGCCGTACTAAACCATACATGATAGGTCATGTCGTTGTCCAACTCAGGCTCATATTCCGCCTGATGAATACCGATCACTTTGCTGCCTACGTCCAGCGCTTTAACGTAGCTTTTCAGCAAGGAACCGAAAGCAGTGTGCACCCTGGAACAGGCATGCACTTGCTCAGATGGGCAGTGAAATCAAACGGGACACGGATCGGGGATGTGATCCCAGTAGCTCACGTACGGTCCGCTGCACATTTGATACCGTACTTTGGAAAAGAAGCACATCCTCGTTTGACACGGAACAGTAGCTACGAGTTATCCAATGACTTCTGGCTCAATAAATATTGGACGAAAGAACTATACTAGTACACTTTAGATCCCTTGTAGATGTTGTACATATATTGCTTTAATGATGTAGTAATCAGCCTTGATGTGATCGATCGATTGATACTACGATTGGGTCCCAGCAACCCTTCTGAAACTACCACCATACGACTCACAAGTTTCATCCTTCCGAGCTACGACTCTATATGCAAAGACCCCGACTTGAAGACGAACATGCAAAGGGTAACCGTTGGCCTGCTCTTCAAGTATTGAAGATTTCTGACATTCTCTTACTAAGCAAAATACGCCACTCTCGCTATGTGCAGTGCGTTGTCAGCGCCTCAGCCAGTGACCCGAGTAGCTGACGTGGCCGTCACTCCAGCTTGCCCTTCCGCCTCAATTCCGCCGCACGAAGGACGCATATTGCTCATCTATGGATGCTAAAGTTATAGAAGATACGGAGCCCCTCCATTGGTCCCTCAATTGGGAGCAAACAAAGGCCTTTCTCGCTAGTCTTTTCCCCGACCAATGATTATTCCCGCCTTCGAATGTCGCTAAAAACGATACCATGAAGTCTGTTCTAGCTCTTATGGAAAGGGTATGGCAGCGAGAAAATGGCAAGTGGAAATATTTCCCAGAGTTCTCGAAGTCGGAGAAGGAATGGGAGGAGGAAGTCGCAGACTTCTTCAACGATCTGATTCATCACACTCCACGCTCACATATGATATCCACCAGGTAAGTAAAGTATCATTTTTCCACCTTTCTGTGACTCAATTCATATTAGACGATGGACTGGGAAGGCAGCAAAGCAACCCGTGGGTGGTCTGACTGGGACAGTTCAGTGGAAGCCTGACCTCCTCCTTTGTGAGGAGGGGGTGATCAAGAAGTGCTGCGATCAAAATGAGAAATTCAACATGAGGACTGACGTCTATGCAATGGGTGAGGTGAAGAGCAGCTGTAGCGCCGACAACATGAAGACCGCCTTTGTCGAGCTCGCTGGCAAAGTTGCGTTCCTTCTCGAAGTCCAGGATGGGCGTTACACAATGCCCAGTATTCAATTTCTAGGTTCGAAGATCATCCTCACTTTCTTCGATCGAGGTGGCTCCATCTCTACCCATCCCCTCGATATCCACGAGCATCCCGAAGAGTTCCTCCGGATCCTGCTTGGGATCACGTTTGCTGATGGTACCACTCTCGGGTTCGATTCGACCATTTCCCCCACTCTGAATGGTCAGAAGAAGATTCAGATAATTCAACAAGGTGAGGAATATTTTGTCTCAGTCGACACACTACTATTCTTCTCCGGGACGTTACACAGTCGAGGTACGACCGTGTGGAGCGGTACAGTTACTATCAACGAAGATCCAGAGGAAGTGGTTGTCAAGGATACGTGGATCGATCCGCTGCGAAGATATACCGAAGGCAGGATCATGAAGATGCTGCAGGCTGCCAGAGTGAATGGTGTGCCGAGGTTGGTACACGAACAACAGGTCCAAACGCAACACCCCGTCACACGTGAAATGTTAAATCATTCGACTCATATTCTTCGTGCCATTCTTGGCACCGACTGTAGCTCCCCGTACTACAATTTACGAAATGTTAAATCATTCGACTCATATTCTTCGTGCCATTCTTGGCACCGACTGTAGCTCCCCGTACAATTTACATGTCTTATCGCGCTTGGTTTCAAAACCAAGAGGGTACCCGATTTGCGACTTTACTTTGCTCTCGGAACTCCTGGTTGCCCTCATTGATTGCATATCCGGTGAGTCTATCGACTCGTCTCCCTATTTGGCATGAGGCTTACTAGTGGCAGCCCATGGCAGCGCTCTCAGAAAAGCTAAAATACTCCATCGGGACATTAGTCTCTTCAACCTTTTACTCATTTTGGCGATGCAGAGTGAACTCGAAACGGACTTTGTAGACAGGATGCTCCAAGAACCCGAGAGGAGCGAACTTTGGAGCAAGATTCAAAAACTACCTCATCGCAGTCTCTTAGGTGACTGGGGCTACGCCATCCCGCTGAATGAACCTCATTCGGGTCCCACTCCTGGCATTTGTGTTGAAGGCCTGGCCCAACCTGTGGGGCAGAAAGACTTGCATGATACGCACAACATCATTATCCCTGTCGCCGACCAACCACTCCCCGATGATGCCACTCTGAGCGCCTCCCTTGATGCTGACCCACTTCAACGCACGGTACGTTCTCTGCATCCATCACCATATTTTTAACCTTCATGCCTTGTCGCAGGGAATGTGGGCCTGGATGGCCGCCGAGCTCAGTCATATAGGGCCAGGGAAGCCGGTGGTGCATCAAGCGCACCATGATCTCGAGTCCTTCTTCTATATCTTACTTGCGATATGTCTCCTGTACGACAACCCTGTTAACATCAAGTCCAACGCGGAGCTTGCGATATGCTTTGACCCTTTCTTTTCTGTCTCCCGGCCCAGCACCCTCAAAACTCTCGCCATACAATCAGACTTCAGCTGGACGGCGCTGATTTTGCCACACATATCATTCTACTTCCAGCCTATTGTCCCTCAGGCTCTTCTCGATACAATTCGAAATGAACTCATTCTACCCATCAAGTTGGACGGAAGCGGAACACAAACGAACATGACTTTCACTCACGACAGTTTCATCGCCTGCATTGTCAAGACGCTCTCCACTCTTCCCAAAAAGTACTGGCTAGTTAGGGCCAAAAAAAACTGCTTAAGTGCGATACCGCAGAACAGCAACACCTCAGACTCGATAACCCTAACAGTACCATCCATCACCACGTCATCTAGCCAGGAAAATCTGTTGTCTGATGATTCTCTGCCATGTTTCCCTCCAATTCGGATGACATCCCACTCAAGTGGCTCCAAACGCTGTGGCGAAGGCAAAAGCGAGGTTGAACCACCGAAGAAACACTCGTATCTCGGTAGTAGTGATCAGCCGGTCGCAAGTACATCGGGTCCCGAGGGCTAAGATTGGAGGCTCTAATGGCTCATTGAAGTAGGGACTCCGAGGTGCGCTATTTTGAATACATCCCTCTAAATTGTATACCAACGATCGACTGTAGTTGTCTGTTACATTATGTATATATCCTAGCTCTCGTACAAATGTTCTTCCTTGTATGTAAATTTGTGATGTTTTGACATACATTCGCTTGCGATGTCATAAAACGGCGAAAACGCCGTGGTAGAGTCCCTTGTCCTCTCCGATTCTGCACGACTCGAATGAAGCGTAAAATTAGCTACAAGAGCGAAGAAGACGACGAAGACGAAGACGATGAAGATGAAGAAACGAGCAAGAAAGCTCGGGTGGTGCAAGACGATTCGGAGCATCTCGGTGCGTGTATTGTGCCAGGCTACGGAGGTCTCAGTTCTGAGACATTACGCTCAAAGACACCAATGTTGAGCCTAGCGTGCGGTGTTCTGTGCGCTCTGGGAAAGGGAGCGGAGGTCGACTGACCCAGATGAAGGAGCTGGAACGAATGCAGATGCAGCGATTGAAACGGCCTTCGACAATCGACATTGCAATGCAAGGCGACGAGGTCAATCCCATGGCGCCTTCCTCCCAGGTCGTGAGTAGAAGCAGCTCTCGCAAAGGACGAATTACCACCAATGAGGTTCCTCCCGCTCTCAAGATAGATGAGATCTCTCCGAGCGAAGATGAGAGGCATGCAGAGGAAATGCTTCGTCGAGGTATGTCTCCAAGCACACATTTTCGCGCAAGCTCTAATATGGCCCATTAGACTCAAGAACGTCACCTTCGCCCAGTACGTCCGTCGCTTTCAAAAGTATCATCAGGGAAACCGACCCCCGGTTAATAACTCATAATAACTCATAATAACTCATAATTCCTGGTAATTCCTGATAATATCAGTATTCTATATATTATCAGGAATATATAAAATAACTCGTAATTTATAGCCCCCTGAATCAATCTGTTTAATTATATAAATTCCGGATGTATATCTCATAATCTACTCTATTTGTGGATGAAACCTGTATCATTTACTGTGTTTACACAACATATACAATGATGTTCATAGTATGCTAGACAATATATCATATCATTTATGAAGATGATCCATGTATGAGATTCACATTATTAATAATCATAACACAAACAATGATCACATAACAATCATATGACACAAACAATGATAATCATTTAGCATCATCTAATATACATGCTTGTCATACTACTAGTGTACAACACCCAGTATACACAAAAGTGTAAACAAAAACAGTAAAACAGTGTAAGAGAAAGTGTACCAAAAAAAAGTGTACCAAATAGCGAAAAAGTGTAGGAAAAAAGTGTACTAAGTGTACATAAAAGAAGTAGGAAAAAGTTTACCAAGTGTATATAAAAAAGTGTAGAAGAAAAAGTGTACAAAGTGTAGGAGAAAGTGTACAAAGTGTACAAAAAGCGAAAAAAAAGTGTAGGAAAACTTACCAAGTGTACAGAGATGCTATCAAAGAAAGTTAGTAATCCAAAGTGTAGGAGAAAGTGTACAAAGTGTACAAAAAGCGAAAAAAAAGTGTAGGAAAACTTACCAAGAGTACAGAGATGCTATCAAAGAAAGTTAGTAATGAATTATACAAACTTGATACACTTACCACTTACCATGATTCATAAGTGAGTGAGACAAGTATAAGATTGACCAAAAAACATAAGTAGGTGATGTGTGGTGAGTGATGTGTGGTGAGTGGTGGG